>QNGE01001549.1:59756-130780 GCA_008508345.1 Paragonimus westermani
TGTGTGGGCTGAGATACTGCCAGGACGCCCAGACCTAGACAGGAGAACGATTAGGGTTCTCAACCAAAGCCTTTGGCTCAAAAGCCTGTACCGCAAGGCAGCGGGTGGGTGGCGGTGTACCAGAAATGGTAGGTTTTTCGGGAAGAGATGCCAGCCATCCTCCAACCCCCAACCTGGTGGACCAGGAGACTGTGGTTTGTGAGACTTCTACCTGTTGGCTAGCCTGGTATGGGCAACTCTGTCCAGTTTAGCCCAAAATGTCATCGAGATGCGCAAGCCGTCACACCACGCCAAGGTCCAGTATTACCGTGACGGAAGGTTTAACTTTTAGTTTTATTCAGTTGTGCACTGAGCAGAACGTTAACACAATTTACCGCATGAATTACCGAAGTGTTTCAGGTAGTGCCTCGTTAACATGCTGAGAGCCTGACTTAACATCTTGCTACCGAATATGAGGTGTGAGTACGATTTACTCCGTTGGTCGTAACCTTTGCTAAACATAACGGACTAGACCAAAGCAGAACGTCGTAATGTATTGTCGCGAAATTCAAAGCCAGATTGGTCTACTGACACTGAAAGAGGTTAAATATAGCACAGACAGATGAAGGTAACTATTTGCGGATAAATCGCTTAGGGCAAACTGACCGTATGTTAGGAAAGAAGAGTCAACCGTGTTTCGTCGAGGACTGCACTGATTTTGTCAGCGCGTTTGTTTTCACAGTGAATCAAATACATAAGGTGTTATCTCACGGAATACATGTAACCCACTGATGTGCTTGAGAATGGGAACGAGGCTTCTCCATCCGCTTGTGTAGAAGTCAAACGTAAGAGAAACTGAAACCAATGAACAGATTACGTTCTAACCAAAAAAGGTTATAAACCACAATTTTATAGTTTTAAGAACAGTGGTTTTCTTAAAATCCAAACTTGTGCGGAAAAATTTTTAAGTAGTCAGTATTTGACATCTTGACTATTAACTAACTGTCGTTGGCTCTTATAAGAATTAACATTGAGCAAATTATGCGGCGTGCAAGAATTACATGATAATATTATGGGGGTCGATGAGAAACTTGTCTGCTATAAAGCGTTTATCCATGTTTTAAAGGTGCGTCTCTCCCACACAACAGCAGATGCATTTCTTCGGAGCTCCCACTGTGCTTTCCAGAACAATACTGCTGTACCCGCTGTACGTACATCGCGTGCTATCTTGGATAGCCTCTTGGTCCTGTTTCTTAGAGTCATCCAACGTGGCTTCTCACGCTTCTGTGAACACGAAAGAGAAATAGGCCTCTTTGTATCAGATCTAACTTTCTGGCCAAACCTCGCCAACATGTCTTGTTGTTTCTCCATCCTAAATGAATGTATGCCGACTTAGGTGAGAGAAAACAAAAGAAGTTCCAACAATTCGTTGAATAGCCAAAATCTACTGAGGTCTCGTAATTTTTCCATGCAAAACTTTCCTTTTGGCATTCCAGTCACCGCATAACAAGCCAAATTTTAAACACACATAATTACCTCCACCCTTACTTGATTAGAAACTCAGCATTTGCTATCCAACAACTTAGCTACAGTTTCATGCTTTTAACAGAAAACCATCTGGTGCGTGTTATCAGATAGAAGTAATTGCTTGTACTATTGACAGTCGTTTGTCAAGAGTTTACCAAGAGTGTGCACTACCGAGAAGCTCCAAGAACAGCGCAGCCCTAGTCAAAAATTCGTTTCTAGTGAGAATTTTTGAGAATATACATGATTGTGCGGCCGTTTCCATGTGTGAGGGGTGTTCACTTTATATGATAATAATGTTTGTACAGCTGTTTGTAATCTCCTCCATAGTGTTTATGGCCTTTAAACGGTAAGTTGTAAAGTTAGCCTTAAAACGGGTTTTATTTTTAGTGCAGTCATCGCAAGGCGCTAACTGCTTTGTGATAGGCTGAATCATTTTTCGTGAGTTCATTACACAACATCGTTACCTAACAATCCATCAATATATCGTACACATTTTCAAATTAGAGATGTATTTTAATCTTATTCTCTGTACCCAATCAAGCACACATGTACCCCGTCAGCTAATTTTGAACGTATGCCGCAAGTTATTTTCACGAACAAATTTTAACTAGTATGTTTTATGACTCTTTTAGGCTCGTTAAAAGATTAAACATGATAAATTGAGTAATGACGTTAGGCCGAATGTAGAAGCAGACTTGTGAATATATCCGCTCAATTCAGGCAGTGATTAACAAATATACTACAATATACTATATAAGACCATGCAGGATAAATCCACATGAACCAGAGACATAAGAAACTCTGTTCTACGTCCAACTATACGAATAAGATGTTTCATGTGGAGGGTATCCACACATTTTTTCGGCAAAGGATGTGCACAGCATGGTAGATTTCAATAACAGGTTTGAGCTGACTCAAACTTAAGTTGGCTGAGAGAATACTACGTGGGAAGTGATTTCACAAAGGTATTTGTAAGAAGCGTAAACTTCCTACAGTAGATCCTCCTCAGCAATGATCATTTCAGCTCGTTCTCACCAAGTATCCATCACGTCATATATTATGCTCCCGAATCTTTATAGCAGCTGGCTGTTTCACGCAAACAAGTCTACCTATCGATAATCACCCCCACTTAGGCGGTTCCACAATTCCTGTTACCAAACCGAGCAACTTTATGCTGCCGACTAACGTAAATAGCAATTTAATCCGGAGATTCACTTCACCTTCGTGCAGTATTAAAACGACTTTAACCGTAAAAGGTTGTTGCCTAGTTGACAAGTAGTCTTTATTCATTTACAAAGGGTGCTTGTCTAACGGTGTGCCGTTTGGGCCACATCACAAATCGATGTTGTGAATCCAAGACACAATAACCCGAACAGCGGTGCGAAATGACTGATCAAAAACAAAATCGGACGCTAGTCTTTTTTAGTACGTGCTGATAATCACCGAACTTACCATCTGAACACAAACGTAGACCAACACGACCACACTCAGAAAGCAGACGATCAGTGAGGTGTATTTGTTCACCGGACGCAAAAGACCAAGCTGTTTTCAATTGGGCCTTGATTGCGAGCGACAGAAGCAAAATGGTTTACCAGCAGTTTACCATTCCAGCAGCAGACCTCTGAATTTTTCACTCAGTCGGGACGCGACGTGTTTTTGGGAAACACCAAATAATAACCATCATTTCTGATCAAAACTGGAAGCCGGTGTGGCCCCTATGGAGTAAACACAGATGCGTCCGCAGTTTTTGCGAACAACTGGTTAGTTCCACCGACTGAATATCTGACGATTGACTTTACCAACTCATATGGAACTGAGCCATTCTCCCAACTCAGGGACACCGGTTTTGGTGAAGGTTGTTAGTTAGGAGGCAGATGCAAAAAACATGAGTTAGGAAGGTTATCTTCTCCTTTTAACTAACAGTTGAGCAGCCGTAGATAGTCACATACTGATCTAGTGTGACATCGCTCCTATCTCCATGGAACTCTATAGCAGGCGAACACTGAGCCTGCCGTTTATTCAAAGTCTGAACTCAAAGAACATCTAGGCTGGTAATCCGATATACAGAAAAACGCTACAACGAAAATTTTTGTTTACCGTGTGACTAACGATACCATCCAGTGGGATAGCAAAGTACCAGTCCACTTTATTTACACGTTTATTTAAGATGCATTTGTGGTACGCAATCCGGTATCCGTAGATGTCGGAAAACGAATCTTTGGACATTTGCGGTTTCAAAAATAATTAAAGAATATTGCACAAAGTAGTGTTAACAGACGCAGTTCAAACGACAGCGTTTCTTTTGTGTTTAGGTCACAAGATTTGGAGTTTGGGGGAGTTAAACTTTGGCAAGTTTTCGTTCATCTCGTCGTGTCGAATTGACTTGAACAATCATGTGGAATACTGAAGTAACTATTATCGTGTTGCAGGAAAACAGAAGACACTCAGGGATTTAAGAAAAAGGTGAGATGGACGATGTATTGATCAGAAAGATCATATGGCAACCGCTGCTCCACCACGATTACATCATTTGGTATGTAGTCCGAATATGGTCTTCAAGATGTCAATCATTTTGTGACGTGTAATGGAGCTGAAAAAACCCTCAGGAAGACTGCAAAACGTTTAGCAAGTATGCAGCTGTCGGCAGCAAATCATCTACTCAGCACTTCCGACAAAACTCGTCACACTGAACTTCTATCTGAAACAAGTATTTCCCCCAGTGCCAAGTGATGGTGCTTGTTAGGTCGTTTTACCGCATTTTTTTTACCACGAGTGCATGATAGTTGGTTTAAAAGTTTTCCTGTGACAGCTTAACATTCCTGTTTAGGTGAGTAGTAGGGGATTTGGCCACCTTTAATTTGAGCAAAGTTCATATTTGTTTCGAAAAGAAGTACTGGACCGGACTGTCGTTCTTGTTAGAAGTCGTCACCAATGGATATCCTTGCCACGACTTGCACTATAACCTCGGCCACGCCTCTAAGAGGCAACCGTCTTGACCACTGCGCTACTGACCTCACACTAGGCACCACCGAAATTTCATGCCTGAACGCTCGACCACTTTTGGTTATAAGTAATTAAAAGGTTGTCAGATCGATTCGTTAGAAGACAGTTACTGTCCGTTAACTTCAATCAACCACTTCGTGGTTGACTCGTGAATGCCGGGGTTCTAACCCTGGTCGTAGAAAGGATACACGCTAGTGACTTGCTCCATCAAGAACGAAACTCTAGCTTGGTGCTTTCTTTTGAAAGAGACTGACAGGAATACAAAGCTGCAATCAAATGTGAGTGAAGTTTTCTTCCCACTTGTAACCTCTTGATAAATGTTTTACGCTCGTTAGTTCGGTGTTTGCCAAAGTTCAGTAACTTCTGGCAAACGATAATCATCTCAGTCGGTTGCTTTCAATTAAACGAAGACCAAGAACCTGATTGCCACTCCGTCAGACGCACCAACCTCTCTACATTGGCCGAACTAACGTCTAGTTCACTGTTGTCACTGCTACACAGGCTTGACCAGGTTTGTGGGATTGCACAGAATATTTGCACTTTTGCGTAAGAACCTTTTATGGAGACGCCACTGTGTCGCGTTTAGTGCACTGATTTGGATCATTTATTCTAAGAACTAAAACGAAACAAGTGTGTGTTGTTTTATCTCATGAGCCTGGTGGATGAGTACTTCGGTTTAAAAATGACGAGAAAATGAAATAAAACTGACTCCGGACTCAATGTAACACAGTTTTCAAGGAGATATTGGTTCACACGCCTCTCTGTTTTTGTTTAAGAAAACCTTGGACAGAGTCAAGCGATTCAATCGTTTGTTTGAGTAAAACACCTAAATCAACACACGAGAAGTATGGGGTAACGGAAAATTCACTTTAGGCACACACCACCGCTGGTGTCATTGATTAGCCACGTTGACTCAGGGTGCAAGCATTTTTTCTGCCCTATCAGTAAAGATGTTGCCATGAATCTGAGAAGAATTATTGGGCTCACAGAAGAACTACTTGTTCACCGCTATTTTCAGTTCGCTTGAACTCAATGACCTTCGATAACTTAGCCACTGTTTTGTGTAGTCATTCAGGTGATAACGCTTTTATTCAATCTGGTGACGCGAAAAAATTTCGAGCGAGAAACGAGGTTAGTTACTGGTTGGCTTTTGAATATTCACGTAACCGCATTGGGTTGATAGAATCAGTTAAATTAGAACCAGAACTTAGAAAAACATAATTGTCATCCCATGCTCGCCGAGGATTTTTCTGTGCCTGTCACTTGCCATCTAAATCCATTTTTAATTTCTCCAGTTCAGCTCAAAAGATTGCCTTCCCCTTCATGACAGGTTAAGTTTTGTAATTGCATTGAATATGTGAACAGAAGTAAGATATCCGCAACAAATAGTGAGCAGAAATTTCCAGCGAAGTTTGCGTTCCCTCATTAACGTATTCAAGTGATTAAAAACTGGACACGTTTTCAATCAAATTGGTCTAATCAGACGGCTTCGCCAGACTAGCTTGAGGCCATACAGTCTTATACTTGTCAGTGTGGTTATTTCGGTTTTATGTAAGCAAGAGCTTTGTGGACTAACGAGTGACAACTGCAGTCTATAAAACTGAGGCTAAGCAAGGAATATATATTTAATATATGTGGGTGTAAAACGCCTTGAAGCTATTGGAAATTTATTATTCACGAATACCCTATAGGCATCATGATAAATCAGTTGGAAGCAAAGACGGACGGAATAGCAGTGATTAGTTAACTACCACTCGCAAACGACATATTCGATGCATTCGACTAAGCACACACGAAATATTTTATGATAGAAATTGCAATGTTTTCCTTTGCATACGTTCTGTAATCTGGACCGTTACGCGGTTCAACCGAAAAACAGCTGTCAACCCAAGAACTTCAATCACGCCGACCAACCTTCAAGCGAACTTGACCCCACTCCACAGAGTGGGCTGTGGCCTGTGTGCTCCCTCACCTTCGTGTTACCTTACTTCATGTTCGCTAGCATAACAATTTATCTTAGATGCGACCCAACTGTGAAAAGTCAGGGCTTCGGCTGGATTCGAACCAGCGACAGACACAGCATGTCTGCCTGCGCAGTCGATCACCTGAATCATTTGGTAGATTCCATTTGAGACAGTGGGACGGGTGGGTAACAGAGTTCAAATGTGAAATTTCCGAGCGCACGGTGTGGCTTCGTAGCTCAACTGGTAGAGCGCTTGCGGCGTTTAGGCGTGCTGTGTCAGTCGCTGGTTCGAATCCAGCCGAAGCCCTGACTTTTCACAGTTGGGTCACATCTAAAATCATAAATCTGCCACACTACTTACTAGTAAAACAAGTTATCTGTCAGCTTCAGTGAGTGTCTGAATGCAACTTGCCCCAGATTGTAGATTCCATCTACCGTTTCAACTGCACGTGTAGGTTTAAGTGAAAAGAGAGCTATAGTCCTTGCTTGACTGTTGTGTTTAGAGTTAGCATTCACATTAGACAAAACCGAGCTCGATTCATTCAATTGGTTCTATCGAATAATTACTACTCACACCTCACTGCAAACTTCGCATTCTCACAGACCTTTCAGTCAGTCTTTTCGAAAATAAGCATTACGCTTAATTTTCGATCTTATCACAAGGCGTCGGTAGTGTATGAATTTAAACCGCGGCCACTTTCGTGCGACAACCTTGTTGACCGCTGAATTATTGACCCCGCATTAGGCACAGCCAAAATGGTTCTGTTTTTGCAGTTGCCTCCCAGTTCGCTCTTTTATGGAGGATGGTAACTTTAACGAACTGTTGACCTCTTGCCGTTGTTCCCTTGACCTATGGCTATCCAGTTTAGGAACAGCGTGTTAATTCACATCATGAAAATCCGGTCTGGAGAAGCCTCTGTTTAAGAAGCTAGACATCGACGATAAGGACATTTCTCGGCTGCTTTCGTAGGCCACTGTTTCTATGTTATACATTGTGCAGCTGATGTGTTGTGTTCTAATCCACAACACCAGCAGATTTGTCACAAGTAATCACTTCACTGCTATGTTCCATCTCTTGAGGAGGTAATTAGGGCTGTAAAAACAAATTGGGCGCCAGCCGTTGAACTGGTTACACCCGAAGTAGACTGAAGACGGTTCGCAATCGGCAGTTCTGTTGACATTCCGGGAAAAGCCTGTTTGAGACGAGATAATGATACTGGGGTATTGTGATGTCCGTACCAACTTGGCTGTACCTGTCCAATCTGTGAGACCAAGCATTCCTTGCCTATCATAACAAAGTACTTCAGTTAGGTAATTGTGGTCAGCTTAAGTGATTGTAACACAGTCTTTGCGGTAACAGTCGTTAGTATTTTAAGTAAACAGCAATGTATAGTATGGTAAGTTGATGTGCGGTTAGTACTTAACCAGGCATTTGTATCACTGAAAACCGCATAACGATTTGTCACTCAGTTGAAGAATACTAATCGAACTAATCCATAGATCTGCGTCCTTCAATCGTTTTTATCGCTTTAGGCCAACCGTTCTAAACTAAGCTGTAAGGTCATTCGCGGTTGAATAAATGTTAGTGTTCAGTGATCATACTCTTAACTAGACATCCTGGCCGGAAGTGGTGAAAACATGAAATTAACACGAACCGTCCACTCAAGTGACTTAAACAACGTCGGTGTAACTCAACCATGTATCAGTCAACTAGACTGAATTACTTGTTCTAATCGTCAGTGACGGCAATGGTTAGACTAAGGTGTGAAACTTAAAAGGAAATAACTTCCGGTTTGTAACTGTTAACCAAGTTCAAATCTGATTACTGTGGCAATCACAAGGCAGGTTCATTTTTGTTTTGAACAACCCACTGAATCAACTATCCTCACTATAAAACATTCAATGAAACATCGATAAACCTCACCCAATGTCTTTGATTGATAGTATTTTCCTCTATAATCTTCAGGTTTAAACGTTCTGAAGTATAGAGTATTCAGTTAGTGAGGCGTATTCTAACGCAAAAGCAAACGTTGAATAAAGAAAACGACGATCTGGGAATCGATCAAAGTTTACTGCGTCCGTACGAATACGCGAAACAGATGGTCTTATACACTAAGCTGAGCAAGCAGTATGGAAGTGAAAACACAGAAAGTCGAATATCAAGTTCACATCCAAAGTGGCGGCTCTAATAGCAACACATCTGCAATTAATTCCTTCTGAACACAAAACCTGTTTAAACATTTGAATGAGGATTGATTGTGTGGTAAGCAACGTTCAGTTGTGATTTTGAATAAAACAGATAGAACACAGTCACCAGATTGTGACATGCGATAAACGATACAGGCAACTTCACAACTTCTGGTTCCGTGAGATATCGTAAAGTCTTGTTTGACTTGGTGATCACGGTCCGTAAGTGACACCGTATCACACCTATAGAACACAGTACATGTGCATCAGTGTTCATATGCGGCACTGGATTCATCCAGCTGATGTTCCAGTCGTTTCATATGGAATGTTGAACTCTGAAAACTTATGGACAGAATCAGTGGCAGAGCCAACAAAACGCTCCGAACTGTATAAAATATTATAGAATTCGAGGGAATACAAGAATTTTCAACTCTGGCTAAGAGAATTTTGACAGTGTAAATCTGTGTAACTTTCCTTGTACGCTGCTTATGATAACTACTCAACGATGGTATACTCTTCAGAAGTTCACATCTTTTGAGCGTTACTCTTGGCATACTTGCGCCCGCCTGAATGAGTTAACGTGTGCATTAAAATTTATTCACTCAGTCGCGTCATAAAATCTTAACTATACAGACAATAACCGTCCCAAATGTTTTAAAAATAGATGTGGTTAGATCACACCGGACACTTTTATCTTTATGCTCATATTAAAAAGCAATAGATGGTTTTTATTCACGAGTTTTGTATTCGAACCTACACGCTTTTTTACTGCGCAAATCAGTCGATATATCTCTGTGTATTGTTGATTGTGGCTAACCAGAAAAAGTATCGTCTAGTGATAGTCTTTGAAGGTATAACTGAAGTTACTGTTCCATCATATTTTCTTTCAGCTTCAGTGAAAAACGCCAGTAGTAAATGAACCTAGAAACCCATCAGTCGAAAGTGATGGTTATACTCAAACTGCATTTTGGAACCCCATTTTTCCTTTTCGAACGTCGACAGAAAAACCGAATGAAATTTGCCCTATTAACGTAAAAATTTTATTCAAAGTGGAAACTTTCTATAGATTTTTATCGGTTTTATTGATTAGACAATAAATGCAGAATTTTCCCTTGTATGTTGCCTGTTTTCGAATTCACAGACAATTCTGTTTGTTGTCGTTAGTGTTAAATTTCCACCATGATAAGGTTTGTTCTAGCGTATGAATCCGCCGTGTTCGATGTTTACACGAACCCATGGAAAATATCTCAACCGATAATTAATCCTTCACATCAGTGATAGACTACAAACTGAGATAACCAATCGGGTGGTCCAAGTGCATAATAATGGCTGTTCCAACTGTGCGCCAGGAATCCCTATTTCCACATGATATATCTTCATGAAATACTTTAAGAGTTACGTGCATTCACCTGGAAAGACAGGCGAGAAGCAGTCGTGCATCAAATACGCCCAAATATTCACCAAAAATACTTACTATGGCAAGCAAGTTGACAAGGTGGTAGCTAACTTTCAAAGGGGAATAAGTAGATGGGTATTTAACAATTTAAGTCCAGTGAAAGTTATCCCTCCACATTTTACCGTGGTTTGCTGCGACACATATGAAGATCGTTGGTCAGTCCAAGCAGTCATGCCCAACCAGAATCTGAAACAATTGGCGTTTGACGTTACTAGGTTGATTATAGCCCACCAACCGGCGTCGCAAGTGCAAAAAATGGTTGAAAAGACTCATTGGGTTACAGTGATGTTGATGACATAATACTTGGTCTGAATGTATGCGTGTTCATTCACCGTATGTCCCTATTTGCCTGTAGTATATAGACAGCACATTCAACGTTTGCGAATGACTAGAGTAAGCAAACATTTGGCCCGACACAGCACGCGACCTCGTTCTATTCATAAGAAGAATTGGTTAGCGTCGTTAATATACGAAATGGTCACCTTCGTTTGCACATCCGCAGATTACTGGATGTGGTGGACTAGCCTATTACTCCGTAAAAATCGTCAATGCCTAAACTGACTTTAACTCAGTGTGATGTGTGCAGCTGAGCATAAAATCTGCCGTCGAATAATTCAAGTCAACTTCTGCTGCTAATTACTGGTGGACACATTTAACAGGCTTAGAGTAACCTCGCTGGATATAAGTGCCTTAGAATACTTTCTTCGCCACAAGAAATGATGTGTAGCTCTCTAGTTTCAAGTAGAAAGGTGCAACGTTGAAAGAATCGCTATAAGCTTGAGAACAATGGTTAAAAGCTCGAGTAGAAGTCGAAAGACTGTTAGGACTACCTAGAAGAATGGCCACCTCAGTAAATTCGGCAACCAACGGCCACCGATGGACGTTCAATGTCAGTGCTTTCTCTCACATACTGAGTGAATTGCCTGATGGTCAAAACCCAAGACTGACCGTTCGACAGATAGGTCATCAGGCTTAAGACACTGGGATTAGGGGTTTCCCCCTAATCCCAGTGTGTCGCCCACCTAATTATGACTCACGCATATGCGTAACTGTTTTCTTGAAATTACAGTGGCTCTTCTTAAGGCTGCTCGTCACTCTAAAACCAGGAGTAACGATTTCACGAATAATCGTTTTCGGTCATTCTTCCTCGAGCAATTACAGTTACATCAATCAAGATGTCATGAGACAAAATGCAGAAACAAAGAAGCGACTGGTAACTAATGACAATAAAAGCAGCCACTAGACTCTACACAATAACTGGTTACACCCGAGCCGGACGTTGATTGGATGTTCCATCACACGGTCAGGGTCAAATGTTTGTGTGGTTAAAATGAGTGTGATTGATCTGTGGCCACGGAAGTTGGAACGACTGAACAAATTTTCTTTGAGAGCACAGGCTAGAGCTGTACAATCTGATTGGAATCGACTCAGAGGTCGCCAGAAAGCGCTGACGGATTTTTTTGTTTTAATGTTGGCAACTTCTCAGACAACTCGGAACCCTTTTATTGTGTCTATGCGATGGCTGGTGTCGGCCAGATGTGCAACAATGACGCTAGTGATTGACTTGTGGCAACCAGTCCCCTGAAAATTCATAAAAACGCACAGCAGACGAAAACTACCTTCCGAAGAAGTGGTCACTGTAGAAAAAAGAGGATTTACATAGAGTTACCTTTCAAGGGTGAACACGTTATGAGGCAAACAACAGAACGATTAAGAAAATCACCTAGACGAACATTTAATGCAGCTGAACTCCGTGTACTGTCTTGGGTCCAAATGCTACCAGTGCCTTCGATCAAACAAGACCAGCCTATCGGTGCCACATCACATTGTTTACCAACTTACATGACTGCGTAGAACGTTACATAGGCAGAACTGAAAGATGCCTGATCTCCAGAGTGAAAGAACACTTGCCTAAATAGGTGCAAAATTCTGTGTTACCATGGAACGGCAATGTTATGGAAACACTTAAACAGCCAGTTTAAACAGTTGCCAGACAATTCCTGACCACTAGTCAAGCTGTCGATCCAGTCTGTGCATTCAGAATCCCGTTGCATCATTCCAACTGAAGATTCCTTAGGTTTGTCTAAGTGGTCGCTCCCAACTGTTTCAAACCAGTTGTCTGTGTTCAGAAGCAGCCGTTTGTGAACTTGATCCTTCCTTGGACTAAATGACTCATCTTAACTCGCTTATTGATTACCGACCCCCTAAATTGTTTGCTGTAAAAAACCGATCCCTATCAGTAAATTTGTCACTGACGAAACAATACGAATTGCTTGCGTCTACAAGTTTTCGTATTCTAACTATTTTGTCCAAACAACAGGTTCCGATCCAAAGTGGGTAATATTCTTTGATCCTTTTGGACAAGCGCCTAATCTTACGACCAATGTATTCTGCAGCACAAGGGAAGCATACAAAGAAATACACGACCAATGATTGATCGTGGATTGGTAGCTTGCCTTTCAGGCCTAGTCTTAACATCGGTATGGTTGTGAACCAGCATTTTAAGGTTACCACTCTGAACGAGAGTTTTATAGAACACCGCTTTTTTCAGCTGTGCGCATTACCTTGTGAGAAATTCTGGTCTTCATATTTGAAGTAATGATCTCTGAAAAACCGTTTCCCCTCGATAGGTTTTCAACCATTTACAGTGCTTGCTGCACTATGTCATCCACACAAATAATGCTCTCAGTAGTTGTCAGGCAGTGGGCTAGATTTCGTTTCAGTTTGGTGGACACAAAATTGTTGTAGTTGATATGTTGACCCGTATATTTAGGTCTACGATATACCAATTTACTCAATATATCGTCTCGACGTTTGGTCAATTTGACATCTAAGAAATGGAACTCCTTTCTGGACCTCTCTTCTGAAGTGAGACGCAGGGTGGCGTGTGCAGCATTAAAAACTTGAAGGATGATTGTTAGCTCATCTTTCAGTTGTACAACAGCAAATATATCGTCAGCATTTCGGCGGTTCATAAGAAAACCTTGAACAGTCGACTGAGGTTGAGATTCAAATTTCCCCAAGAACACGTCTGTCAGCAGTCAGACAAAGGAAGCCCTTGTGATACCCCATCCGACTGATGACATAAGCTTTTGAACAAGGAGTGAACACTGAGGAAGCATTGCAGGAATAACTCTTTGTGTCTGATTTCTATAGTCCGAAAACGCTTCCCATATGTTCCAGTTGATTACAGAAATTTATTTTTCTTCACCGACGAAACAATTGTAACTAACGAAGCTGCATCAGGGAAGCTCATGTTTCGGTGTCTAACATCAGTATCGCACACGGGGTTTACAGACTCGAACGTGTCAGATTTGTTCCTAATCAAACTCCCGGTGTTTTCTGATTGAATCTGATTATACCAGCAAGATACTACCAATTCTTTCAAGAGCTGGAAAAGTTAGGAAGACAGAACATGAAAAGGACAAAACGAACCTTATTGAAAATTGAATTACTGATTCCCTAAAATGACTACTGCAGCTTGGCCTCATCATACAAACTCAGTTTGATCAGGTGAGACCAACTGGATCCATCCTGCCACGTGTGTACGGACTCCGCAGAAATCATAAATGTTTGTCCATTTCGACTGACACATACGTACAATTCACCATATCGTGCAACTTCCAAATTGTTAGCGGAAATACTGAAGCTTATACGGCGGAAGATATACCCACGGTCTTCGAGACACTTGCAATCATTCACATCTATTCTAACCACAACACTAACACTTGACCCGGACCGTGTGATGTAATATCCAATCAACGTCCGGCTCGAGTGTAATCACTTATTGTGTGGAGTCCAGTAGTTGCTTTTATAGTCATTCGTTAACAGACACTTTTTTGTTTTTGCGTTTTGTCTCATGACATCTTGATGATTGGTGTAACTGTAAGTGCTCGAGGAAGAATGATTGAAAACATCTGTTCGTCACATCACTACTAATCACGTTCTTGAAATGTGAAAGTTTCTAGAGCTGAAGAACGCGGTCCTTAACTGGTAGATCTAAGTATGTTTTTCAGTGTACATACCCACCTTCGGGGGCAATTTTTCGATTGAAAGTAACTGATTAACAGCAGGTTGATAGTTTACTCCCCTTTATTCACCTCACGAAACCACAGCAGTGTTCAAGCTATAGCCTAAATCTCTGTGGTTTGTCAACGAAGCACTTCGCAAAATTCGCTAGCTCGTCGAACCCGCTTACAACTCGGTGATAGTCTTCCAGTATGTGGAATCCGCTGTACACAGCCTCCTGCTATTTCTTCCACGACAAGCCAAGTAGGACTGCTAACGAGTGATTATGTAGAGCTACTTTCTAGTTTACTTTGCTTTATGGTACCAAATACCAGAAACCACCCTTTTTCTCAGTACGGAGGCAATATCAAATTCGCCGAAAACTTCCACCGGTTCCTGCATGTAAGTCTTTATCTAGGTGCCTCACTATCGTTGCTCGCTAATACTTGTACAAACGGTAAAACCGGTGATTGCCGTAATTATCTAACCGGACGCCTTTTTTACTGGGCTTGAATGCAGTTGTTCGGTTGACTGTTTTACTGTCAGTAGCATAGCTTTCAACTACGAGGGAACCAGTTCAGAAGTGTGATACAGTAATCAATAGGTGTTCTGTTTGAACTAACAAAATGGAAACAAACTCAAATCTAGTTCTGATGTCTTATACAGGTTGTTTCTATTCCGTTCACTATAGACCTTCTAACGACGCTCGGAGCTTTTATTGACGACTACATAACTGCCTTTCAACTATCAACCATAATAACTCAAAGAAAACATATACGGCGGTTCGGACCGTTGAGACACCAACTAGAAGTCTCTGCCGTACAACAATGTGAGCTTCGGTAAGACCGTCCAGGCTGTACAGAAATTTCCAATTACCATAAGTCGACCACAGGGACCAGTTAGTAGAGTAGTAAGTGGAGTAAAATAGATGTTACATCACTGCAAAGCACAATTCATAGAGAAGGGAACTATTTTCAAAAATGTTACAGAGTAAGTTACTGTTCCAAAAGAACTCGAAGTCAGTCAGACGAGATTTCATTATTCCTGTTTTCCAGCAGTTGCCTTTTACTACAGTTGAGACAATTATTTCAACAAATCCAGGTTTCCAGATGTAAACTCTTAACCGAAGCTTGCCCCATGTCGCATTATGAAACTACAAGTAGACGAACACTGCTGTTCGAAATTTTGCTTCATATCTTACGGAATATGCACCCAATTCACACACACACCTAGCAGCTTCAAGAAAGTTTTGCTGTTGTAACTCTAGAAAATGGCAAAAATGGACGTATATTTGTCAAGCTGTCTTTCGTCTATGAGAAAACAAACGCACTGTCCGCCTAAACCACGAGACCAAAGCAAGCAACGATTTGAATCTCGACTAGACACCACCAAGCTCCACCAGCTTATGCTGCAATTTTTAAAATAGTAACCTATTTGTAGAAGTAAAATACCTCCTTCCTAGCTTCCATTACTGCGTACTTCGTCTTCATCAGGTGCTGAGTTAGTGTCTTTCTGTAATTTTTCTCCACTTCCCGGACGGCACGAAAGTTAGCGGCTTTTGTTTAGATAGTGAATTCGAAAAAAATAGCAAAAGTTCTAAATCGTTTTTTTGAACATCGGATTGAGCGTTTCTGTCGCCAAAACACTCGACAATTTTTTGTTTTGCGTCGTGAACGGCTATCCGATTTTTTAGCCACAAATCGAAAATAACTCTTTAAGTCCACCTCCGACTATTCGCCTCGTTTTTTACTCCACAACACTTTTCACTCTTAAGACTTGTTTCACTATTTTATGGGTATGAAACGCTAGCTGCTCTCCCTTTGCACAAAAAATAATGTACGGTTAGAGGTTTCTCTGAATTCGCAACACCAGAACTCCAACAGTTCTTCAGTAAAATGCTTTTTTTCGGTGTATCCTAATCTTCAGAAACCAAAACTACCTATTACTTCATAGTCCCCTTATAAATCTACAATGTTCTGCGATTACTCGTGAAGATTCGTCATTTGGATTTTCATAAATAGTGGATGATCGTGAACAGCCAGATTTAAGTGACCATGAATACAATCCACTTCATTTTGATTGCTATTTAATTTGTTTACTGCTACAAACATTGTACTGATACTGACTGGTGCTGCTCAAAGGAATGGAATCAAGCTCATGAAAAACAGAATCATTGCACTCAAACTTTGTAGACTCGGATGAAACAGTTTTTTGTGCAATTCTGTCCACTGTTGCTACAATAATTTGGATTCGTTCTTGTTCTGCAGCATCCATCAGATATGGTCAACATCAAGCATGAAGACGTTGTTGCGACGTTTCACTTTACGCTGACACCATTTTCTCACCAGTTGAAAGGAACGCCTTATTTCACTATACTGTGATGTGTGCTAAAGTTGAGACGATGTGATTTTCTTGGTTCCAGTGTATCGCATCCGAGACACGTCCCCCATACGCTCGGGCGATTGTCTCAGGGGCGTACGCAAAACTTTCGATATATTGTCGGCACGTTTCTTCAGTGGATCTATTTTCTTCGAGATACATAACGTATATGTCTAGGTGGAGGTGCCACACAATAGGCAGTGTAAACGAAGGTTACGTTGCAAAACAGCACTTCATATGCTCACATGGAACTAAGGTATGCACTGGAGTTCAATTTTTTCGGGCTGTCGCGCTATACCACTAGTGAACACAACCGAACTTCTTATATGTACAGCCAGAAAATTTAAAATAACCAATGAGTAGTTAGGGGTGAAGGTTGGTTAGTCAACTGAACATTACTAGTCTTAGATGTTACATTTCTTTAGACATTCCAGTCGGCTTTCTTGGAAAAAGCATAGCTACAGTTCTAATTCTGGTCGTACCTATGTAGTATGCCACCAGTGTCCAGCGAGAGTCGAGTACGGCGCATGTTTTCCGGCAATATGCTTGAAAATTTTATTAGAATACGATGACTGTGACCAGTCGTAAGTGATGTTTAATTTTCATAAAACTGAGCTTTCTTATTAGCCGCCAGTAACCAAAATAGTGCTCAAGCTTAATGATATCTGTGTATTCAACTTGAATAAACGTCCTAGTTATGTGGCCAACCAACGGAAGTTAACGGGACAACTATCTTCTACAGAGACGATGGGGTAACCTGATAATTAGACAAAAGAGAGTGTGACTGAGCATTTGCATATGAGACTTCAGTCTTGTCTACTCTGAGTTCAACGGTGCAATGGTCAACACAGTTTCAGCGTGAATAAGTTGATGAGATCCACCTAAGGAGAAACTTCAGTATGGTGCTAATTTTTTGTTGTACACGCCTGAAATACAGCAGTGATCATCTATGTTAGTAATTACTATGGGAGAAAATGAAAATAGTGGTAGTAACGTGTAATTGTAAGTTACGAATGTTAAACGAGTAACTTTGCTGGGTGGATAGATAAGTTTGACTGAAAATCGAATAAAAATCAAAAGTCCGTAAACTGTTGATACGAACTAGCTCATGCGGTTGAGTGGTGGCACGTAATATTAACATAATAAGTAATTTTCACTTGAAGATAACTATAATGTTTTTCAACATTGCAGCTGAACATTGTGGGTAAGTGGTACTTCAACCACCTTTGCGTCGGAGCCGTTTTCGAAAATGCCGGTTCTAATAGCACACAATTACTTCTGAACATTCGCCAACTGAAACATTTCACAACGTTAAACCTAACCCATATAAGAAACATCACTTGATTGTGAATTACCCTCAGTTCTGCTTCTAATGTTCATGGTACAGACGGACAAACAACAAATCACACTTGTTTTTCTGACAGTTTCAGTTAACTTAGTTGGTCCATCGAATCTGTGATAAATGACAGTTTCCAAACTCGATCAGTGTTTGGTAGAATTTGTTTGAATTGAGTATTGTACTTAGATAAAAAATTAGTTGCCTTTGTAAGCTACGTGTACAGCGATAAATTGTCGTCACATGCAAGCTGATTTAATATTAGAACGCAAAGCAAATCAGTGCACACCCGACCGGTTTCTTTCGGAAAATCACGAAACTGTCAGTACACACGTTTGTGTAATCGTGTCAGATTCGTTGCCAAAACAGTCAATTTTTTTAAACAGGATATATCCTGATACTCTTTGCATAGCTTGCAGTAACGTGGAAAGCGGACATGCAGTGCGTTAAAAATGTCCGACACAGGCATAAAATTTAACTGGGATATACAACTGAAGGACCAGCCACATAAAAGCGTTGCGAATAAAAGCTTGGTGATTGAAGAAACCCGATTTCTGTTCAAATTTTGAAATGTCCATCCCTTTGGTGTCGTCACTTACGTTAGCCACTAAGGGCATGCCTCACCTTAATCTATTCCATCTGCCAACGCATGCATCACTGCAACTGCAGGCGAACCAATAATTGACATGGGCAGCAGACTTTTTTGAGAACGGTCAGTACAATAGAGATTACTCTCGCAAGTGGAAAGTGACAAATGTATTTCCGTCGTGGGATAATTGTGATCAACAGCAACTCCAAACTTTTGAATTACGGCGTAAGTATTGTGGTTTTCTATACAGGGCTTGTTTAACAGAGTATGCTTTTAAGGGGCTGATTATTTTCAAGTTGATTATTGCTGCCCATGTCAATTATCGGTTCGTCTGCAGTTGTGGTGACGCATGTGTTGGCAGATGGAACTGAAGTTCGTAACAGCTTAGGGTGGGGCATGCCTTTAATGGCTAACGTAAGCGACGACACCAAGGGGATGAACATTTCAAAATTTGAACAGAAATCGGGTTTCTTCAATCACCAAAATTTTAATCGGAATGTTTCATGTGGTCGACCCGGTAGTTCATCTGCAGTCTTCTTACTCACTCTCATCTCCATGATGTTAATTGTTGCAGTGGCCGCTCATTCTGCTTAGACTGGTTGAGTTTTCGATGGACTCCATGCAGTAGCAACTAACAAGATGGATAAAAACCGAACAAGCAGTAGCTCATAGGAGTAGTCCTAGTCGAATTATTTGAAACGGAGAAAAATGCGTCACGTGATTTCGATTAACTTCCACTAGTCGTCAATGTAACAACAGCAAATTTTCTCCAAACAGCATATACCACTCACTATGTCCCTTTTGATATTCCTGTGAAATTGCGTACAACATCAAGTATAGATGCGGCAACTGCGATCATTTGTGGACGATGTTTCATTTACATGAAAATCAAAATCCTCTACTACTCATCAATTTGTTCTGACTGTTACTTGTGCACGGGTTCAAGGTTCAGTCCTTCTGCTCTGTGTTTTGTTCTAATAGTACACTGCATTGTGGACAATAAATCACGCAACACTTAATCAGAAATCCAGAAACGTGTTGCTATTACAAATTAACCAATCCAATTGGAAACATTCTGCTGAAAAATTTCCCTTATTTAAAAATCAAGCCCTAATAACATCAACAGTTATCCACGTCAAGAGCCCAGCCTCGTACAACTTTGCAGTTAATTGGCTGTATTTTAAATCACTAACTTAAAACTGAATATTCTCATGAATTGTTTCCCCAGGTTTTGTAATATCATTATCGCCCGTGATGTTTCACACTCATTGGCTGTGCCGAATTCTCTTAGCATTGTTGCAGAATTGTGCGCTTCAAAATATCAACTGAGTACAGTTCCCAGAATAATGACTAGGATAAGGCTTGTTCGACAGTCTTTCAGAAATGTGCATGGCTTTTGTGTCAATATCGAAAAACTGTTCAATAAGAGAAGGAATGTAACGTGATTTATCTGCGTTCTCACACAATGTCTGAATAACAGAAAATTATGTGAACGTGAGTGATATGGATCTAGTCAAATGATGGTAGCATTATACAACAAACAATCTGCATACATATGGCCCGGTTAAAGTACTAGACGTCCTGAGGCCGAGAAGAAAATACCTCATTGCGCGCATATCCGAAACGGTAAATGGCAGTCTTTGTCGGTTTCATAAGAAGAAGATGCATCGGAGCCCCAATAATCGTCCAATGAATCTTAGCCTCAGCAAAACCTTGATTTGCAAAACAGTACCGTGCTGCGACTTGTGTTACAATTTATCGGTAATAGTCTGAGTCTACTTGTCACATTCTACGGGGCTTTCGATCGTATACCATTGGGTAGATTGTTAACACACGGTGGCGTAGTAACACATCTGTTGAACTTCTCTGTCACTATACCATTGGTTCAACTGTACTCTTAAAAGTCACGCCGCCGATCACTCTGGACGTCATAAGTGAACATTTGCAAGGGCTGATCTCCAATGATTCTCTCATACTCGAACTTACCCTACGCGAATACAGTCTTTCTTTTTCTTCGTCGCTATCGATTGTTTTGTCACTGCCGCACAAGTTGTGGTGTTAAGTGAGCTAAACAATCGCATTTTATTACTAATAAACCTCACACGATAAATATTCGACAGAAAACTACTATCAAAAATGTGTTATTTGAACCTACTCGATGCTGAGCGTTTTTCCTAGCAGTTTTAGACCTTACCTAGTTAGGCTGAGTGCGTTGCACAATAAACATAGAAATACTTGTGAAACTCAAGCTTAGTTAAGATCAGCCTATTAACCACGTTGAATTATAACGTCGACTGAAGAACAATCTGCTTTCGGTAAGACGTTATCCGGCCAACTATGTAACCAAATACGGTGTCAAGCCTGTCAAAAGGACAAACTCAAAGCAGTTTTCAAACGATTTTCTATAAGAGAGCAGCTGGAGATCTACACTCACCAGTTAAGTTATTGGGTGGGTAACCGGGGCATAGTAACCAGTGAATCTTGACAAGTTACTCTTTTGTATGTAACCGTAGAAGGATTATACATCCAATTCCTGTGAAACCGAACTGCAACCTGAATATCTCAATCAGTTGGGTTTTGCTCGTATACCTTCTGGAAAAAGCATATGACTACGCTCCATGGAAGCAAGTGAAATGGCAAACACGAAAAAATCCAGTACAATGGTATGGTCATCTATGAGTTGTAAGTGAACTAAGCCAGCCGGAGTGAGATTCTTACTTTTTTTAGATCGGAGGGCGTTTCTTATTCTACTTATTCTATGAGACGAGAATTAATTGAACGATTCGCCTTCCTATCCCAGCTTAATCCACATCGCGTTCTCGTCCGCCGATGAAACTGCGACCTTCAGTACTATGCGTTTGAGCGAATCTCACAATATGGGTTTTCTTCACAAACATCAGCCTGAAGAACGTCACTTCAGCCATAATCTTAGTTCCAACGCACATATTTACATATCTGTCCGTCAAACTTCGAAAGATGTTATTTCTAGATGAGTGAGATAAATAAAAACATGCTTGCATTACCAGTCCCAAATCTTCCTCTATATTACTGTTCTTGAGGTGATCCAATGGCACATCCGAGGAAGGTGTTGATGCCCTCTCCTTTGTCGTAGACATGAAGTTAAGATTAGGCTGTGAGGTGCATCCCAAAACTTGACTTCTCAGGAAACCGCCTGTTACTCTGAGAAACTTATGGAAACTGTTCAAATTATTAGTAACCTATGTTAAAGTTTCCTCGAATATGTAGTTATGAAACCTTGGCGTAAACAGTAAACCTGATCATAACTTTTTAGGAATCGATCCAGAAGAACCTTTCTCTTGAACGCCACTCACTTGATGGCAGTCTACTCTGCCATCCCGCTTCAGAAGTACTCATTAGACTCGGCTTCTGTTCTCATTACTCGTGCGTGTTCTCATCCGTACCGGGATTCGCGCTTCGGCTTTCATGCTCGTGAGGCTGAGCATGTTAAACACAACGCCAACAACCTCATAATAACCACGGCCGACTAATCATATCTCTGGGCTCAAAGATAGCTTCGTGTAAGTAGTGTTCACCTTCCCGGCTTCTTTCGAAAGAAAAGCAAATATTAAGAAGGTTTCTGATGGTTGGGAACAATGGTGGTGGTGTTCTTAGCTCGGGTTGATGGTTTTGGTATTGATATGCTCGCTGAGCTTGGCATTTAGGTTGCAAACGTTTCATCATCAAGCGAGGTGACATCATCACTGCGTGAGTGTTTCAAAACTATACGCTGAAACACTCACGCACTGTTGATGTCACCTCGCTTGGTGATGAAACGTTCACAAACTAAATGCCAAGCTCGGCGAACATATCAATACCAAAATATTAAGAAGGACTAGTGCTGAAAGTATGTTATAAATGTAACCGTCGGTCTTCTGTAACTGACATGATAGACATTTCACGACAGCAGACTGGACTGTGCTGCAGCTTCTGGTACCTTCTAGCTGAACGAAAAAATATTTCGATAAGCCAAGTAAGACGAAGTAGTCTCACTCCCTGCCATGAAGCGGACCGTTTGTGATCAGTCGTCTTGTTCACACGCGACGTTTCATCGACCTCCACACAAATCAGACGTGGGGAACACTTTCTCTAGGTTGAACTTTGAAACATTATGCTCTCTAGATTCAGTTTGTCAACGTTAAACTGTTAAAAGCAAACGTTCCGAGATGTCACTATTCCGTTTATTCTCAACCACCGCACGTATAAAGCCGTGCGCTTTTTATACATAATGAATGGTTTATGTAACCGACCGTCGAGAATAAACGAACTGCTAACACCCCCGCAACATTCGTCTTTTTACCATATCGATGGACTAAACTTTTACAGATTGTGTGATGCACAATCTTTGAAAAATGGAAGCGTTCTCGCGACATTAGCAACCTGAGGCAGCGATTCATTTCTCCAACCCCACACGTCGTCCAACAAATTACATTAATATTTACGTCTTCTCGGAACGCACTAGATAATAAGCGTCCCGACCCCAGATGCTGAAAATTTCACATCCACTCCACCAGAACAAAAACATTCCTATTGATGTATTAGTGCCAAATTTTCTATTAGCAATTGTGAACCGCTGTGTTAGGGATGCCAAAAACCCACGCTGTATGATAATCTACCTCCAAACACAGTATACTATTGCTTCATATCATAAGTTGCCCAATAAGCAGCCACCAATGTGTTTCAAGTAGGCCTGGCGGAAGCAACGTTCAGTGCAACATTGCCATATATCTTATTGCCAGGTATAGTTGGATACCTCCTTCTTAGTTAACTCCTACCGATGGTAATTGCTTCAGAGCAAGAGGATATAGATGAGACTACCGGCTTCGTCTAGGTTTAAATCTTTTAATCCAATCGGCTTTACACTGCACGAGATAATTTTTACCGCGTTCCATCGAATAATCCTGGCTACTTCACAGGCAGCAGTGCTGTTGCAGTAGGTATCATCAGTCAGTCGGTCGTAAGGTGCATACTAATCGACGGACTTAATGTAGTCCGATAGAATAAATTCATGTTCAGTTTGACATCAGAGAGACACAGTAAGTCATTTTTCCAGGGTCCCGGTCTACAAAAGCAACTGATTTATATGTTCATCATTGTTTTGTATTAGTTTCCAAAACACGCGACAATAATTCGAAACACTAAACGAGTGCTGCTTGTGAATTCGCACCCTCGGTTTAGTTTCTCTGACAGAATGAAAATCAAACACTACACGATTCGAACAGTTCTTTTGTTGATGATTATTAACACGACGCTGGTTACTGTCAGAGAAGGGTAAAAGGAGGAGGTGGATGGAGAACAACGAAAGATCAACTGCCATCCAGAATTTAGAGAATATACATCATGTGAACCTGTTAAGTAATCAAGAATTGTGGTAAGGTTACTGGTGATCTAACTACTCGTGGTTGTATAAGATTTGTGCATAAACGCTCAATCTTCGCCAAAAGCCGGTTGCGCCTGAGACGTTGGGTTTCCTTCTTGAATATGAAATATATCGCCGTAACTGGGCTCTAAACCGGGCATTCGTTTTAAGAACCCACACCTTGCCGTTTTGTCTCAGTCACCACGTTTTGCCAAAAGTACACTCACACACTCGAAAACAAACTGGTGGATAGGTTTAATGCCCTCAAGTTTGCACACTACAATAAAACTAGTGGCCGGTAAAAGTAATCCTCGAAAGTATATCGTAGACGACAAGTAACTTATGATGATGAAATTCAGCAAAAACTATGGGACGGCAATTCTGGAGAGAGGCTTACCTACGTAAATTAGAATCCAAATTAAATGACGCTGTCAAAGTTTCAATCAGCTACTAAATGCTTCGGTTGTTTGAGAAACCGGTATGTAAAACCCTAGGCGCATATGGGTAAGCGTATAGTTCGAAAGTACGATTCGTCAAAAGAACAAAACTGGAAAAACATCACAGCAACCAATCCTTCCGATGCATGTTACCTACTGTTGAAGAATGATTACAAAAGTGCACAAAATCCCCAAGGAACACTGTCTGTGAAAACTAATCGACATAATCGCTTATCTGAGAAGTAGCATTACAGCTGATAAGTGAATTTAATCGCCAGACTTTGAACCAGTCTTCAACGGTGCACATTGCAACACTACGTTAGGTTTTATTTAAAGTTTTCCGCATTATATGAGATATATTTCTGATAGGTAGTGAGGAGGGGGCGTTTGTTTCACTACTTACTAAAAATCACTCGCAGCAGATTGCGATTCCGCTCATTAGCAGAGAAACAAAAACATCACTCTGCAAGTTTGATAAATACTGTGGTTCCAGTCCCGCGTAACGCCCTAGTGATGAAGTCATAGATTCAAGTTTGGGAGGCAGTTATTGCCTCTTCCGATGGCAATTAGGCAGTCTGCACAATGCTCACAAGTGAATGCGGCTGTGCATATACGTTCAAAAATCTGATAGTTCCCAACACGATATCAATAGCGCGGTGGTCAAGACGATTGTCTTATGAGGCTGTAAGCCGAGTTCTTTTTTCCGACAATGACAAGGATAAGAACAACTGATGGGCGTTAGGAATAGCAACACAAAAACCACTTTCCAGAAGAAGCTTACCAAGTAGACTGCGAAGGTGCGACGGTCGCAATCAATTGTGAGTGATGTGAAACTTGCGGCTTGCGTGCGCAACAGTTTTATTTTACCATTTTTGGCCTTTCTTGAGACGGGGAGCCATTTGATTAAAATGAGCTCCACGCAGGTAGTAGTCTATTCATTCCATCCTAAACTGACACTTGACGACCAGATAATAAGTTACACAGTGGTAAGTAGTCAAACATTGTATGAATTCAGATTTATCAGAACTCACACTTAACCTCAGCTTTGTGGTCGAAGGGAATTTCAGCCAATCTCATTCGCAAAGAAAATTTAGACCCAGCTTTTTTCTCAGTTGAAGCTTGTCGGTACTGCGTAACTTTGCTAAGACTGGGATTTGAAATCCAGTTCGTGTTCTCAAGAGATACTAGACACAATCAAACTATAAAGTCTGAGGTCAAATATGCCCTCAAATTGGTTAATCATGGACTTCCCGACTAACAAAAATGTCACTGCAAGTTGGTTGGACCACATTCAACAGAAGTCTGGTATTAGTCCGTTACTATATTTCCGCAACTAATTTGTCTTAAATATAGGTGCCACTGCTGCGAACTCTGATTCAACGACAGAAGTTGGACAAGCCACTATTCTGTTTCTCCAGAAAGTTTCACCTGTGCAATTCAGACACCTTCCGGCCTTCATGCCTGTTGAATGCTTTCGTGAAATTTATGTTCCAAGTCAGGCAACATGAAGTTTCCCTTGCATTCCATACTTCAAATCTTATTTAGTACAAAATATATCCAAAATCCCGTTTCCAATTCCACCTTCCCGCGTAATGCTTTATAGTGAACCACCAATTATAGCTTTCAGGAAATCCAGTAGGTTGCGACTATGTTTGACAATATTGCGGTGATTTACTTGTGAGATTGAAAAAGCCAAATGCCCCATCTTAGCCTGAAGTAGGGTTGTGGATGTGATTACATTCTGCAAACTGACAAGATGAGTGAAGCGTTCATATCGCCAACCACAAACCTATTTCGTAATATACATGTACCAAGTCAGGGGTGTCCGGTTCTGCAACCACCTAACTAGTTTTGCTGAGAAGTGCACATTTGCGCAAACAGAGCTTCAAGCAGGGTAAAGGCTTTCACACCGGAATCATGTATGAATTCATGAACTGCAGACAGTTAGTATTTCAGAGAAAAGCAAGGACATTGCATGTTGAACACATCTTTCTCACATGTCAACTTTAAAGATATTCCAGCCTGCCGATCGATCGGTGCATACAAAATAAAAGCTCTAACGAGTCGAATGTTGTGCCTTAATAATACTGACGAATTGATGTAACGATAGTCCGTAACGCAACATATTCGTCCACGTCAGCGTCATTTCGGTAATTTGCCACTCCCAGTGACATAACTAAATCAGACGGAGTGGAGTAGCGGTTTGCCTTGCTTGTGCACGTAAGTGCCTGCAATTATAAATCGGTATGCCCAGTATTTTTTTGGTTGGCACTGAGTTGCGTAATTTCATTGTAACTTCCTCAACGCAGCTTTATCGTTTTGTTCAGCAGCGAATTTCTTCCAATTAATCAAGTGTTCGCGTGTTATGACACAGTTGGCAAGAAGCTGTGGCAAGAGACCGTAGTAAGTTCGTGAGCTAATTAAATCTGGGAACACGTACCATTTCATATATCTCTAAACATTTACCTGATTCGATGAACGAAACTCCGCACAATGCTACCCGTAGGCACCAAAAAATGACTGGCCTTAAAAATGACGCACTTGCAGTCTTTCAAAGAAGGCCTCATCAAAAACCACTGTACAAGTGGCCCAATGATACACCCAAATAGTTTTGAGAAACTTGGAACATTGACCACTTAAACCGTTTGAATAAAGAGGACAGAAAATTTAGATCATAGCACTAATTCACTCCACACACGCTCATCGGTCTCATATTTCTCATTACCATGAAGATAAAAACAAGTTTCGAGTAAAATAACTCAAAGTACAAATCGGGTTGATTCGTCGGTGACACACGCAGCTAAACGTGCTGTAAGCAAACGTTCACAGTCATTGGTTCTACGAACATTGATTTTGTTGTCCACGGCTGGTGGACAAAGATCTGGTACACATGAAACGTTACGGCATTTCTTTCTCAGTGAGTGGTAACCATTAGCGGACAGGCTGATGCAAACCTCAGTCTGTTTGAGGTATGCTACTTTATCTTGATTTTAGGCGTTTTTCTGTTCTATCCACATAATTTTGTCTTCTACCGCAGAGATTCACAGAGTGACGGATGACACTGAACTCCGCTTCTTGGCCGAGACGTAGAAACAGCTAACTCGTTTCTGAGAGTAGATCGAGATTTACTTTCTTATGAACGGGCTAGATGTCACACAAGGGCTGATTAAACTTTCATCACTGACAGGAAGATTGATGGAAGCAGCCTAATTTTGGTAATTCCCAAAAAATATTTTCCAGAAAGTAATTTCGCTTCATTTTCCGAAAGACCAGTTTGGGACTGTTTGCTCTGTCTGTAGTCAGTCTTTGCAGCTTATTTTTAGTTCTGATAAAACAGCATACACACAAGTATACTCTTCTACGCAGTAAAAGCAAAATCTGTAAAATCCATACATTGTCTTGAGGCACACTGAGCATCCAGCAGAAAGAAAGTCTAAAACCACTAAAAAGTAAGGTATCCCAAAGTGCTTGAGGAACACATTAGACTGTCCGCTATTGAGTAGCACTCAGCGGGAAGGAAACACCGCTTTACCAGTCTTAGTGTACTCATCAGCAAATCACAAAATCAGCAGTACAACATCGATCAAGGAACTGAGAAGTGTCTGCAATTTGTAAATTATCAAGGTTACTGAATTCCCATCGATCAGCTATGGGTAGCCAACTCTGCGTGCACAAAACCACTGTCAATTTTTGCTTACTGCAGGTTTAACTGAGTGTGCCACCGACAGCTTGAACCGATTTGTACTTTAAGCCATTTCATTCGGGACTTGTTTTTGTTTTCATGCTAATCAGATATCCGAGACCGACGAGCGTGTGTGAAAAGAGTTCATAAAATAGATTGCCTTCCTTTTTTCCTATTCCAATATTCAATTCGGATTTACATTCACCGACGAATTAACGGCGGTTGGTCTGTTATTGTAGTTTCTGCCTCATCATTCTGACTTCCCTCCTCGATGCCGTTTTCGCCTCGAGTTTCATTAATGAAATCCTAGACAGCATCTTCTACGATTTGCATATCACTGCCAACGCTCGAAATACAACCTGTCGTAAAAATTTAAACATTGACCAGATTTGATTATGTAAAGTAAACAGCGTACCCAAGCACAAAAAGCAATCAATCATTTGAGTTATTGAAACACGCAGGGAGCCCAGACAGCTTACATCCTTACACAGTCACCCACATACATAGTCCACCGAATGAACAAAAGCTTAACTGCTGAGGCAGAGTTTTATAAATAGTTCACACCAGTATCCATTCTCGTCACTGTTCTTCGTATCTTTGCTGTTACAGCGCTTTCTGTCGACGGTTCGACCCTATACGAAGCCCAAACTTTCGCTACTGAATCTCCTCTGAATCATTAATATCGATTTTATTGACAACACAGTACCACTGTGCACAGAAACATCATTGACCTGTCACTGTCACCGTACTGACTTCAGCTCTTGCTGTTACACCTGTTCATGATGAATAGATAACACTATTTTCTCAACAATAACGTATGAAGCACTGACGAAATGCTCTCGTTTAAAAGATTTTGGTTTCGACTACTAACCCTTCTTGAATTCACGTGAGATGCCGGTTTTTAGAAACCCACAGACAGCTAACAGAAGACCGATAACTTCATCAACCGTAAAACGGCTGATCTCTGAGCTTTGAGAAACAGGGTTTGCTACAGGCTACAGGGGTAACGGTCGACTTCAAACACACGGGAGTGAGAGAAGAATTTGAAATGGCTGAATGTACTAAGGGTGGTCTTAGGAAGTTTATTCAAATTATGAGTAGACAATGCGGTATATTAAGGACATCCATTCAGACAAACAAGAGCTAAATATGATTTCGGCACCTGCTAAATCATGACACTTATTTTATGTTAGATCACAAATTTTACACTTTCTGCCTAATGGATATCCCCAACGAGTAATCTGACACAAACAGGAAATTCACGTGTGGGAGATTCTGGCGTCGGTTAGGTTCCCACCAGCTTAGCAATGTTCATTAGACCGTGCTTGGTGATGAGACACCTTCCTAGGTGAACGGACCTCAGCAAAATTTGCCTAACTGAACTATCGAGAACTCAAAGCAGTTTAGTTTAATAAACCGCAGTTCATTCTCCAGCTTATTGTTCGAACTAAGGTCTGTGGACAGCCAAACACTCGGGAAAACTAAAATACGCTACCTTCTAAAACCTACCATTCTGGAAGGTTTGGGGCAAACAATTCTTTTATTAGTTGCAGTATAAATAATTGACAGTACAGGAAAAAAGACTTGAAGCACAGAAGTGTGAACAAATAATTTAAAATGAGTGCAGAAATCTCTTTTTCCACACAAAATCTTCAAATGGGACACTATTTATGATGCTTTTCAAAGCGTGAGCTCACGTCAAGTGCCTTAACAATGTTGTAGAACGACCCGCATAAATTAAGATTCATAGAAGTATTAGAGGCCTCAATAATCTGTGCACACCTCATACAACAAACCGCAAGCGTTTCTGTACAGTTGTGGTCCCTAAATGTGGCACACGAAGTGGGCCAGCTTAAAGCTATCACATTACTATACTCAGGGTCCGTCACATAACCGACTGGTTCATGTATTCCTTGTTGCTAGTGGATGAACAAACACAGAAAACCATAATGTCCCTCGCTCTAGTTTGTCAGACATGCTGGGATAGTCGAGCTTCTGAAGTATCCAGTGGATTCCACATGAGGCAGAGGGATGATTGGATGCCTAAGTCTAAACGAGGAAGCTCTGAGCTCCCGGTGTGACTTCTTAGGTCAGGTGGTATGGCATTTCCTGCTACAGGGAGCACGTTTCCTAGCGTAGTTTAGAATATAGACAAAGACAAAAATTTCCACGTCTACTCCTTTTCTAAAATTTCACACTTTTGTATTAACGCTAAGTTTTGAGCACGCGAATAAATACATTGTAGATAAACGCATTGTGCACAATTAGATAAAGTGAACTAAAAGTACTCTTTGCGGTAGACTATTTACCATGGTCAGAAGTGAAAATCAACGCCATATAAACTGTTGACTGCCAGCCCTCACTTGTTCTATGGCACATTCCAAATAAAAATGGAGTACACAAAATGTCACATTTTCCAGATGACGACTTGTTACACTACGGAAATGAAATAAAACACTGAAATAAGCGACTTCGAAGATCAGTCAGTTTGCAGTGCACGAATATATCTACCCGTCTGTGCGAAAAATGTAACGTGCTTTTAACTGAAACGTGAAGGGTTATCTGGCAATTGGTAGTGATGTGTATTATCTTTCATGCAACCTGCTGGAGCGTTCATAAGAACACTTTTTAAAACATGGTGACTAGAACAACCTGTAATAATGTTTCTGTTAACTTTAATGGAACCAATCTTGGTACACAAGGTAAGTCATATCCAGTTTCTGTCTTTAGCGGAACCCATCAGACCCGAAGCCTCTCCTAATTAATTTTTGTACAAGCCTCTTCGCAATATCGGGTCAACTACTGGTCATACCAAAGACAAGCTGTCTGGTCGCTTTCTTTTTTAAATGTCATATTAGACACATTGTTTGCCCAAACTTCAGCACGCATGAGTCGGTGATTATAACTATTGAGATTGAACTGTGACCGTAAGTGTTTTTACGGAACACTTGATAACACATCGTGCAGTTTACCCTTGACTATCAACCCATCTGATCTCTGTGTTCATCCATGTGTAATTATAAGCAGTTAGTACTGTCACTAATGTGAGTGAACTGATAAGATAGGTTCATGTGGTGCTTTGCTGATAACCGTGGCAACCCAATCTGGATATTTGAAATTTATTCGTTCATTGACAAATGATACAGATTTTGGTGGAGTTAAGATTAGTATAATCCACGATTGATAGCAGCTTTAGTACTTACGTAGAGCGTCCGGTTGGCCCATTCGTAGGAAGGCAGCAGATTCTAGTTCTACCCTTTCTTAGAGTTCATCACTAGTGTATATCATGTAAAATATTCTTCGGCAAGAAATCACTAATCTCACATTATTTCAGTTCTCTTTTCGGCAATACGTTGTTCAGCTTAATACTGTAGTCTGTCGGATTGGAGTATGCTAGATCAGTTGAATTCAATGTTTGGGCCACCTTAAATATATTCCCCATAGAAACAGCAGCTAACTTGCTTGGTCACAAAACGTACATATTATCAACCTCGATTTCAGCACCCACTATTTTGCGTTCATTTTAAGGGTAGGATATATCCACTCACACACTTTTGAGAAATCTTGCCGGGGCAATCGATCCCCTAAATCAATTGGCGGATTCCATATGAGACAGTGGGACGGGTGGGCAACAGATTCCAAATTTGAAATTTCCGAGCTCCCGGTGTGGCTTCGTAGCTCAGCTGGCAGAGAGCTTTCAGCGTTGAGGCATGCTATGTCTGTCGTTGGTTTGAATTCAGCTGAGGCCCTGACTTCTCATCAAAGATCATAAATCTGCCACACTAATCAGAAATCATCATTCAAAATTTTGAAGAAAATTCAGCTGTGACGAGGCATTTTTGCTTTATTCATTCCATCAACTTTAGTGGGTCTCAGTGATACATATACCGATCTAAACTTTGAAGCAATACGACGTCAAAACCGCAACCAATTAACCAGTGTTTGCAACTTTGACTGAACGACCCGAGCCGCTACAGACCCCAATCAATGCTTCACTACGTGTAACATTTAGCAGTCACGCACGCATGCGAAATGTGGGTCGAAGTCACCAGCAAGCATGAGGACATGTTAGCACCAGAAAAATAAAAGATGTACGAAATGGGGTCGGGAAATAAATGAAGTGGGTATCTTTTAAAGGGTGTTTCATTTTAAATCTGTTACATTGGACATTTTTGAACAGAATTATTACGGATGTGTTATAAATCTACGTTTGACTAACCCTTGAAAATTTTTAGGCTCCGCAAATTATTGATTCTGTGTTCAACAATGTATCTCTGGCAGACCGTTTTTTCTCATATGGCATCAGAGTGACAGTTCTATTCCGTACTGTGCATAGGTTCGTGAATATGAAGCATCCTCTAAAAACAATCGAGTGTGCTGTAAAATGTTACCTCTTCTGTTAGATGAGCTTTTGTTTAGGAGCAGCAGCGTAACAGAGGCATCAAAGACTTAAGAAGCATTGATAAACGGTAAGTTCTCTTACTTCAAAATTATCTGTACAATGCATTTTTCTTTAAATACTCTGCAGTTTATAGCGTATTTTATGCGTACCTTAGAAGTTTGTTGCTGTTGTTGATGGTAAACAACTAGGGTTTCTCTACAAACTATACTGCTTCCGATGGGGTAACGGTCTGGCTCGTAAGAGATGCTTCATACCTACAAAAACTTCTGAGCGATCCTCAAAATGTCTTCGAAATTCTACTGAACAAATAACACACACTGTTGTGAAATGGAATTTTGGTTTCGGTAGCGTGGGCTCGGTTCACTTTTCCATCGTGATCACCGGTAATTCACCTCATGCCCCCCTTGTGCTAAATATTTGACATCGCTCTACAAATAAGACGTTTTTTCTTACTGTACTACTGTTCAGTGTTTTACTCAGTCATCGACGCGTACCTAACATGTGTACGTCAATAAACGTTGGTTGCGCGTGCACGTGCAATTAACTTTGATGTTACGGTTGACGCTGAAACAGTGTCCATTTGCCTTGTACCTTTTTGTGAAAGCTGTGTACAGTTGGGCGGTTTTAGTGTGTACATTGTGCCACATTCTGGCAGTGATATTCCAGAGTTGGTGTTCAGCAGCAGGAAGGGCACCGGTACGACTCAAGTTTGGCTGCAGATGAGCAGCTCATTTCTTCGTTGTTCCAAAACGCTTCACAGTTTAGTCATTAGTGCTATTTCTCAAATGACTTACATGTCACCTTTGCTTTCTTCTACATTTACCATTTAACAGAACGATCATAGAATGATAAAATGGTTTGTGACAGCAACGCATACAGGCACAGAACAGACACTCCAACGTAAGGCAGTAAGTACTGTGGGAACAAGGGACGTGCGTAGGGTTGGTCCTCACGATCGGCAAAATGGCTGATCCAAATGGTTACCGATCGATCGAGAGACACGCCCACAACGCGTGTGGACTACTTGATGACACATCACACGTATGCGTCATATTCTTATTAACCTTTGATCTACAACCAAGGTCCTTGTTTATTCTTATCAGGCACTGTGGATAATATTTTTCTCCTATCGCCGAGCTATGTGATTTCACCCGAATAGTACTTCAGGCCAACAACACACTTGTCCATTTTTTTCGAATCTTCCCTCGTGAGTACGGTTTTCCTTCGAGTGTGAGGCTTCGTTTCGGAAAACACAGTTTGCGTTGCACCTATATGACTGATGATATTCATGGCAGTTCCGTGTTGACACTCATCAATAAATTTGTTGTTCAATTCAATTCTTTGACGAACGTGTGGCAAAAGTTAGTGTAACGCATCGAAACCCTGAAATTTCTTGCTTAACTTGTGGTGAGTGTCAAGATTTTCAGCGGTGGTGCGATACACCTGTATTTCCTTTAGACGTCCCCCCAGAAGTAGGAAACTTTTGAGCTCAGATACTGAGAAAACACTGAAGTAGCACCATCAAGGGACATACATCAATTTTGCGTATATAAGACTCGTTAATTTGCATCATCTCCGCTCTCCACTGCCTCAAACTCGTCTCTCATAATTCATTTAATTAGCATGTATATCCTGTTGATATGAAACGTATGAACACGCTTCCTTGGTACTTGGCTTCCTGTGCCCCTTCTGCAAAAATAAGACCTGCTATCTAGACAAGAAAAACCTCCTTTAGTGTTTTGCTAAAATCATCTCTTCTGCATACTCCATCAGTAATGTGATCTACAGATGTATCGTTTGACTTGATGAGTGAATAGTTCGTTTGCTATTGTATGACAGTCACGGAACCGCAACTTAGTCCCACGAACACACTAAGTGAGGCACGAAACCCAAACCTGTCTTCTGAAGACGTCGCGAATGTGACTTGATCTCTTTTATTTTGTTGTTTTTTTATTATACACAAGTTACATGTACCTGTGAGTACAGGTTGCATGAAATATCGATCAGGAGGGCACTGAATGAGCATTATCTCATCATTCGTCAGGATTGGACAGACTTGATAAGACAGCTATCATAAAACGCCACAGGATCCAGTATTTGCTTGTGACCTAACCAGCAATAGACTTTGGACTGATTGGCAGTGTATTGCTATGCCTCTCTGATTTAGGGTTCATTTTCAGGGATCATTTCTGCTTAGCTTGAAGATCAAATTCTGATGACTGACGGTGATCAACGCCCTACATCTAAGACAGAACACAAGTCAAACTACAGAAGTAAGTGTGACTTTTGTTCAGACCTACGGCTGCTCAGTCTGTATTCCTAAAACTTTTGAGTATTTTCACGGTACCCGGTGAAAGCGCTGAAGGAAATAATAATTCCTGAGAACGTTTTTCCAGAAGGAGCCACTCTGTTCGAAATCTGTTGCGTAGACAAAGTAAAGAGAGGTGTGCTCTTCATCAGTAACCTCAGAAGTTATCCAAATCAAGCCCTATAAATATTTTTATTTAGGAGTGGTTAAAAGAAGGGCTGACGCTAACGCACAGAATAGACTGTTCGAAGTGACATGTTCAATCACTCTGGAACACGGACAGATAAATGGCAATAGCTGCTGTTTTCTTGCGTATGATTTGATGTACCAGATCTATAAGCCTACAATGATTTCATTCACACTGACGGTCTCCGCGTTAGTTGTTTTCGTGTTTAACTCTGCAAGTATCTTTTTTTCAGACTCCCGGTGGATGAAAAACTCCTTCAGTGTACACACTTAAAAATGCAATGCTGAATGCGGTCAATGTGATTTATTACCAGACTGTCTCAACTACGTTACATCTGGTACTGATGGTAGCGAAAAGACAAGTGACGGTCGTAGATTGTCTGCCTCTCCGGTAGCTTGTTGAAAATGACTATGATCGCATACTGAGCAATGTTGGGATTTTAGCTGCTCTAATAAATAGACAAGTGTTTCAATCTGATGACAAGTAGCTGTACTTACTAAAGGGGTTGTTGAAGCATACGCGTGATGCTGAAGTAAGCTTGTCATTCTGCTAGCTGGTTTCTAAAATAGCTGAGGTTTCTTTACAGCTGCTAGTTTTTCCAAAGTGCAGCACGGTAAGCACCAGTCCGTTTCGCAATGAAATGTTAACCGACCGCTTTCATGGTGCAACCCGTTAATTTTAGGAAGATTAAAACACAGAGTTCCACTAGTCCAGCTCACCAATAGGAGAAGAAGATAGGTCCTGTAATATTGGCCTTTTGTTTACTCTCTTCAGTCACGAAGGAAAATATTAGGGTATATAGAGCATGTGGAAAACAACATGAATAAAAGCGTCACTGACGAACAAAAGGTAAACAGTCGGTAAAATACTTCAAGAACAATGGTCCACCGTTATCAAGGAAGTCTGATCAGACCGAATGAGTCGGCTCAAAATTTGACGATATATATGGCAGGCCACACAGAAGCAGCTAAACGAATCCGAGGGTACCAGGTCAACGGTCAAGCGTACACAAACGTGTCAGTACTAGATTCGAATTCCTAAGAAAGGTAGACCGAGGACGTGTTAAGTACGAGTATAACTTGTCAGTCTGACCTATCAAGGTGTCAGTTGCCACTGGCAAACAGGCGAATCATACTCTTGATCTGTTGAAAAGGTTGGTTCATCTAGCTGTGACTGCTAGTCAGTGTGAATGACTTCAGACCGTACACCTGGCGCTGGAAAGTTCGACGCGACGAATCTACCCACAGCGTACTTCGCAGTTGTACTTTCAGCCAACTCTACAGTGGACACGTCCACCAGTGTGACATACAAATGAGGTAGGTGTCATCGGTTTCAAAACAGGCAAACTGTTTGTGCCACCAGTTTACGCACAAACAAGAATGGATGGAGGGTATTGAATACTGCTATGTTGATGAATACGGACAATTTAGAGCGGCGGTTTCACGACAGGACAACAAACTAGTTGGCTTTAACAATCTGTTTCCTCGGTGTGTCTTGCAATACAGAAGATAGGTTTTCGGTTCACACGTTCTGTCACTGCTACTGTTTAGTGCACCACTCGCAGCAACCAGTTAGGCATACTGTTAAATCATCTAGTTGAAGAAGCGCCTTTTGAGAAATCTGAAACATTTAGTCTCCTTAATCCGTCTGGAAAAACAAATCATGAAGAAAATTATTGAATGATATAATTTATCGCACTCACATCGTCCACAAACGTGCATTCTACAGTGTACAGCAAAATGGATGAATTATACACTACAGAATGCACGCTTGTGACTGATGGCAATGGAGGAGATTGTATCACCCTACAGTTTTTGTTTCCCGATTTATGTTTCCAAACTTAAGCATATGTTCAGCCATTTTTCCTTACGAATATTGATCGTATCTGCTGAAGCTGACAATCAGCAACCGCAGGTAGACTGCCAAGCTGTACAGAAAACGGAACGTTTTTGTGGGTTATGCTCATACGTAATCTTAACAGAACCCCCAGTTGTATACAAAAACTTTAATCCCAAGGTACTTACGACCTACATAAATTGTTTTAACTACATCTTTGAAGAGTGGGTTCAAAAGGACGTTCATCTTGGGAGCCACACACGCAGCAATTTCAAACTGTCATCTTCTCTGGAGATTGAAAAACCGCTTTGAACGCCTGCTCACCAGTAAAATTTTACTTGGCACTCTAACTTTGTAGGCAGTAATCAATGGGGATTCGTCTGGCGTTGTGAATGTGTTCGCACTGGAAATCGTTTTAAGTAGTCCACTCAAGTGCCGGACGGTCCCAAGTGGTCTTGCGGTACATCGAGCACTATAGTGAGAAATCTTGTCGTCCTGTTTGTAGAACATTTTAACCCTTTTTAAGGTGTGTGCTTACCAGGTTTAAGGGGGCCCAGGTAGTTTTTGTGGTACTGATTCACCAGGGTATTCAGAACCGCTTAAACCAAGTGGTTTCGCCAGCTCGTTGAGGCACTGTGCTGAAATGGATACGTCATGCTGAAATCCTAACATATTGTAATTGCTTACACTAGCAGGCCTTCCGACTGGGTTCAGTTAGCGGAAGCTTACTGTACAGAGCCCCGGCTTGGTCGTATTTGCAAAACGAGCGTGTTTGCTTCGTACCAGTCACACATTTTCTTTTCAACGCACCAACATTTTCCCATCATTGTGGTCCATTGTAACTCACTGACCCAGCTAGGTTAGAAGGCCTGTGAGTGTAGACCTGGGCACGCCGCATATTTGAAAAGACTTTGGAATTCAAGATGACCCAGTAGACTTCATTAGCAGTGCACCAGAAAACCTTTAAGGTCATCTTAAACCGACGTCAAGTCAATTGAAAGGGAATACCGACGCGAAAAGATAATATAGAGACAATAAGGTGGAAATGTTAAGAAAAACTTATAGTTCTATAGTTCTTGCCGTTTTTTTTATAGTTTGCGAGAATCGAACAAGTTGAAATGTGCCAATTTTAACAGGAATAAAAAGAAAACAACTTGAACAACCGTGGCAAAAATCGAAATCTATTTGCACAAGGTTCATGGGGGCCGATTCGAACTATAATTTTGGACAAATGGAGTTCAGTACTTCCAGCAATTTTATCCGTTAAAGCTGGATATAGTTTACCGCATATACCTACATTATCAAATTTTTCACGAGAATCCTTCGAATTCTAAGTAAATCTTCTCCGTGCACTGGACTAAAAGTTGTCTGAGATACTCACTTAGGGTACATAGTAATAAATTAGGATTGTTGTATAACAGGCAGTTTTGTTGTGAGTAGTATAATACTCACAAGTGGTATATTACCCACAGGCGACATTCAGGAAAAAAATGGCAAGTCCGGAACGCGATGGACAAGAAGAGACTAACGAAACAGTGTACACGTGCTGTGTGAGAACTTTAACCAAGGCGAATGACAACGTACTGTCACCTAATGTATGTGAGTGCATGTCAGCCGTGCAAATGAGTGTACGCGTTTGTGGTTTAATTTTTGATATGAGCTATACGGAAGTTTGCGCAATTAACGTGGCTCGCAGGCCAAGCGTCTTTTGTGGGCACAACAAGGATAAAAAATGGAATCACATAGAAAGTCAGTTGTTTATCGGGTTGGAGCGCAGGTACACAGAGTCAATCTTCACAAAATACATTTTGTGAGAATCCGCTGATATGTCCTTTAACGCTTATGCTAGTTGAAAAAAATGTTTCACAATGGGATGGCTCAAATAGATGACAAGTAGGAAAGAGAGTGCATGCCACTGAGTTGCCCATGCGCAAAGGTGTTCTGAATGAGACATCACGCTTGTCCTCAAAAGGACACAGATTTTCATCGGCCTTATGATTCTCTGTCAAAATTTTGAGCAGTATTAATGTATAAGTTACAGCTTCATACACAATTTTTCCCCTATCAAGAAATTGTTATCAGCCACGCAAATATCATTTTCATTTCGAACTCTAATTCGTCCTGGTTTTAGAACTATGCATCGCAATCAGCAGCTTGTGTCAGTAACCAGTAAGCTCTTTTAGGAAGCATTTTGGGTAGCAACCTAAGAGGTAGAACGCTTATTTGTACTCACGTAAGCTTAAACGTTTATCGTTTATCCGCGCGTTCCAGACAATCCATCAAACGCCACATCACTTACATTTCATTTGAACGAGATAGACAACCTTCAGAGTCATGTGAGAAGTAAATTTCTTAAGAATAGCTCGAACTCTATGCAGCTCATTAACAAGAATCCACTAATTGTGAATGCAGAATTTCGCTGAGCTTTGAAATGTTAATTCAACCCTTCTTGTGGAGCTTCGATATGCGAATACACCAATCAGACAATTCTCCTTCAAATGGTAAACCATAACGTGCTGATGAGAATCATCCCGACTGTACACACATCATAAAACGAAGGGTCATATTTTCTCTTGTTTCACACAGCAGTCTACAAACTGTCTAATGTCTGTGAACCATTTGCAAGCAGTCTTGCAGTATTCATGAACGAGTTACTGGACAACTGAGTAAATGCACACATACCACACTAGACTATCAGTGAGATTAAAACGAACGAGCACAACAGAAGAGTTGCAGAGTTCAAACAAGTTGCGATAATCAGAAAATTTGATTCACAGAAAGTGTTCACAGGTAGTCGGGATGACCATCACAAGGTTTTAAATTACCAGTATCCGGGACGTAAGGATATTGCGGAGTTACCGTGGACTACTAAAACGCGATCGAAGCTGAGACAGTGCTTGTTTTACGATGGAGGATGCACTGATACACGGCAGAAAATAGCAGGGTTTTTATTCTTGTCAAATTCACTTTTATACAACAAAGCCTCCGCATCAATTTCTCATGTTGTTCAAAATGATCAAAGTGACCTTGTAATACAATACAAAATTCGTGCACATTGGTCTGCTGTCCTCTCTGTTTGCTTAGTCGATTGACGATACTACACGGATCTCTCAACAAATTTTCTATCTCCTTTGTACTGCAAGCGTCGTCTCGGCCTCTGTCGCGTTTCAGCAGTTCACGGTAACTCCGCAACATCCTTACGTCCCGGATACTATTAATTTAAAACCTTGTGATGGTCATCCCGACTACCTGTGAACACTTTCTGTGAATCAAATTTTCTGATTATCGCAACTTGTTTGAACTCTGCAACTCTTCTGTTGTGCTCGTTCGTTTTAATCTCACTGATAGTCTAGTGAGGTGTGCGTACATTTACTTAGCTGTCCAGTAACTCGATCTTTATCACTACACTATCTATTTAGTAAGTGACAACATTGCATGCTTCTAGCAAATCCGTTACTGTTACCCACGCGTCCCGAATATTTTAAGTTTTCACGCTTGTGAATGAAGCGAATTAACGAAACGTTCACGTCTTCCAATTTTCGCTTCTCTCCGTTACTGAAGATCAAAGAGAAGTGAATGTGTTTTCTACAAATCATCACTTGTGTCTGTTGCATGACCATTTTTGAGGGCTCATTATATCGGTCGATCAATCAGTTATGTATATTGATGGCAAATTTGCGGTGTCAGTTTACTTGTCGACCTATTCTGGATCGCTGCAAAGTCGATACATTTTGTCAGATATAAAAATACTAACGTCGTGTCAATATACTGAAACACTGACAACATTGCAAATATGATGTGATTGTCGATCTGGTGTAATCTGCCAAGTGAATATGAGAAGTGTCTAAAAGGATTCACAGAATAAATCAAACAAGTGTGCACCAAAAATATCGAAAGATATTAGGGATAACGTCAAATGCAATGATCGTCTCTGTGGTGGAATGTTTGCGTAGAATGGTGAAGTTAAGTTAAAAAGCGGTCATAAATAAACACACTAAATGAGATAATCTGTTGAATCGACCGGATATAGAAAAGTAACAGACTTAAGTAACACAGTATTTGCAGTTTGATTTAACATTGTATTGTAAGTGAAATTACTCTTCAGAAGACAGAAGAAACAAAGCAAAGAACCAGAAGAAACGATTCCTAATAATGCGATCACTAGGATCAAAGGAATAAAAATGCGACTAGGCCGAGTAGGAGGTGGACTAGTCGAGACCATTTACAATAGCATAACACAATCCATAGAACATACAACAAGTCTTATTTTTACAGCTCCACTCATGAAGTAACCTCATCGACTCTGTCACGATCACGTCGTGAGCCAATATTATAACTTCACAAACAGGGTGACACTCTCGGTAAATGACATTTGGCTACCTGGTGCATCCGAATTTCACGCCCGAATGGCCTAGCTTCATGTACCGTAGCACACCAGTTTGAATCGCGTTACTTGTTTACCGTTTTCGCTAACATTTCGATCCACAAAGTAGCCTATCGTTTGGGTTTTTTAACCAATTCTCTTAAACCTGACAAACCTCGTATCCTTTGGTCAGCAAATATGTTATCAAAGTATCTAACGTCTACACTTCGTAACTTATTAGTGAAACTGTACAAGAGTACAACTCGCCACCTTATTGTTACATTCATGCAAACTATGCAAAAAAAGAAACGTCCCACCTCGCTCTAAACAAAAAAGTGCTTCTAACCCAATCTTCAGTAGACCAATACAAACCATAAAAACAGCGCCCACACAGGAATTCTCGGTCTTTTCGGTTTTCGGTAAGTGAGGTTTCCAGACGTTGAAACTAATGGATCACAGCGGCACACGCGGATAGTAAGTCAACAGCGAGACAGGCGACCACCACAGAGAAGACAAAATCCGCAACCTCAATAAGAACGTGTGCAATAGGGTGAGGAAAATATGTTCCCTCGAAAGCGAAGATCAAGTAACCGAAGTAACATGCATGAGCAATTTCCTGTATTGCACTCGGAATCAACTTTTCTCGTAGAATCACCACCATTCCTACATTACTCATAGGACAAGCAGAGGAGCGGTTGTACACATTAAGCGGCCAATTGAGAAATAATTATGGTTTCGAACCTGTTGAATCAACGCACTTCACATTTACTACTTTTTTTAGTTCCTAAGAAGTGTAATGCATGAAGTACCCAACAACAATAGTCCCACAAAAGAAAAGTTAATGTCTAGAAGAATACGTCATAGGTTACAGTATGTTACGAAACAACCCTTTCCGAGCTTGGTTATTGCAACAGCACTTCCGAGACTACAAGGAAAGTGTTGATAACAAACAAGGCAAACGAGTTTGCCAAACTTTAGTATTGTCAATTAGTATGAGTTTACCCAAGATGATATGTGTGCCCTGTAATAAGCAGGACTAACTACGACCACAATCGTCTTTCGAAGAACCGTGGGAAAAACATAAAAAATGGAGCCAGCAGGGCTAGAAGGAAAGTGGTCCAATGCAAAAAGTTGAACATTCTAAACTATCCTTCAATGGACGACATGTCATATTCAAAATACGTGGATTCTGTAAGAGACAAGTGCACTATTTGTTGAACAACTGTACATCCGGGAAGGCTGATTAGAAAATATTCTCGCGCACAATTCAAGGCAGGCGAATTAAAAGTAACTTCAACTTTTTTTGCAGCAACCCATAGAATCTAAATTAGGTTACTGTAAGCTTCCAAAGTGCACTTTGCCATTTGTCATCTAATCTGAACGTATGCTCCACGACAGATACTACTCGCTTAAGTAAATATGGTACCCTCGCAAACAAACGGAAATGGTAACACCATTTTATAGCAGAGCACCATCATTAAGTGTGGAGGAATCACGAAATGCACAATAACTAATAAACTAACTTAATGTAAGCAACGTTATTTTCTGGTGTAAGTGTCGGCTACCAGCGTCACGTTGTTAGCGGAAAAGAACGGATTAAGGTGTCTGCGCCCAGCATTACACACCCGCAGTCTATCCACTAGGTGAGCCTTTATAGAAGTATCTACTTAACATCACTGAAAGGGAGTGATTTGTGGTGATCTTGCTTTATCATTTGACATTTGCATGCACTCTCACTTTGCGAAGACAGGCTAAGAGTTCATAAGGCTCCGGTCTAATCGGCGACGCGTGAAGTAGGATTTCTATCCAGTGACCTTTTAGTCAGTTAGAAAAATCAGTCTATTCTAGAAAGTTTACTCAAGAGCAGTGCAAATTCTGGTTTCCGTTTCTAGACTGAATCTGGAAAGCCAAAAGTTGTGATTAACTGATTGCTCGCTGTTCTTAGGCTAGGCAAAACGTATATTATTTTCAAATGTATCTTTACCAGCTAGCGAAGAAACGCAGTGTATTGATCGACCAGACGTGTACGATAGTAGTGGATATATAAAAAGTAGTCAAGACTGTATCCAGCTTCAGTTATCCAAACTACGCACATTTAGCCACTGAACCACTTAGATTGTCTGGGACGGATTTGTTTGTCAAAGTCAAAAACATCCGTTTCCCGTCCTTAACTCAAGTAAACTGTTTTGAACTTGTCGTGATGTTTCCCTCAGTTAAAAGATTTCAAATGGTAATTCTGTCGTGCTTAATATAAGGTCGATGAAGGAGTGGTCACCGAGGTTACTTAAGCGTGGACAGAGTGTGAGTAGCTGCTTTAACAAGGATATGCACTATCGACGAGCTTTAACGAGAGCGGAACGTGAGTATAGTGTATGGTGGTCAGAAGGGTTGATTAAAAATCTGTGCGGTTGCGGAAATCGAAATCAGTTGCAAGTATTATTTAATTCATATCACTGATTGTTTTATCGAGGTTATGATGTTCGGCCACCCTACTGGCCAAGCACAGAAATATTGGTTGTAATTATCATAAGCACGCTTCTAACGAAAATCATCTTACAAGCAACGCAACAGTGAACAGTTAATTTACCTTAATACTGCATTTTTCAGTCGTTTCTGACATCTTGGGCTCATTGAGTTTTGATCGAAAAAATTATATTCAAAACCGGATCTGAAGATGTTTAACTATTTTAACATCTTCCCTTCACGGAACGTCGAGACGGTGATGATCTGTCACTCATAATGTTACTTGAAAAGATCGGTACCTCTGAGCGTTCAGATTTTTTTTGAAGCTTATTAACGTGGCCCAAGCGAAGTGTAATTTGACACACAGCAAGCTGGATATATACTGAGGTTAATTTGACACAATGACGGAAGTTTCCAAATAGAAAGTCAGTGACTGTCGGATATTCACCATGAAGTTCCATGACATATTCTGACAAACCAACAGGTTTCCTCAAGTTACCACTCACATGGAATATTATAACGTAGGCCGTGTGTCACATGATTCACACATTTCTGAGCCCACAAAATACCGTGACCACCTATTTTGTCTCATACGTTACAGTTTCTATTTGTAGTAAAAATTAAAGCAGCACAACAGATCAATTTCTAATTCAGTGGATAGCTAGGCAATTCCCTAAACAGATGGTGCAATCTCTGGTGGGACGGCCAGTTGGACAAATAGCTGACAAAGAAAGGCCTATTCGCAAATTACAAATCTTTTAAGTGGTAGCATAGACTCTACCGACCGTTACTTGATGGTAACTGCAAAGTCTCTAAGATCACCGAAGCCTTCGTGAACAGGTAAGGAATATCAGTAGCGTCGTTCTAAGAGACGCTATCTCATATTATCAATTTACCTTAGTCGTGGACCATAGGCTCGATTTTTGGGTTGGCAAACTATTGTTGATTCACAGAACGGTAGTTCAGATCACCTTTTGGCAGGTGTCCGGCGAGAAGTTTAAATACCAACACTCTGAAGGAATTCTAACTGCTCTGACAGTGGGTTGAATACAGGGAACCCAGCACTGTAATTTTTCCAGCTGACTAATAAATGTCCCCCTAAATTAACTGAGGTCTGGACTTTTATCCACACTGAAAAACCCTCATCTTTGTGCTGTCAACTACGGAAAACGGGACGACAGTTGTAAGTGTACTTGAGACGGCTAGGTCACATGGGCTCTATTTTAGGATTAATGGTAGGGTTGGCAGTACGCATTGTTGGTTTAGATATCTGGTTACTCACACAGCTTATCATTAGGATTAACAAGGTTTCGTCAACAAACTTTTGAGTTATCACAAATTCACACACAAACACCTGTGGACTAATGGTGTCATCCAGTTTGGTGTTGAAACGTCTGTTACCTAAATGGCTGGCTTTGTGTGTAACGTAATACCTACACTTCGGCATTAGATATCGCTGTGGTTGCATTATCAGAACGCTTGTTAAGTCTGTCATTAGCACAGTGATTGTTGGCTAATGTCGGGCTGATGTGACTGAGTTCTCTATTCACTTTGATCACCTCTTCACTACTGCACACACTGGCTGTAACCTTGACTTATGTCGTTTAATTTCCTCAGAGTTGTGAACAGACAAATTTCTGTAACTGTAAATGTGAAGTTGTCGCTAAGTCTTGAAAATGCTTTCCATAAATGTCATCAGGGTGCTGTGAGCCACAAACAACCTTCCAAACTATGTCTTATTAAGCTTGTTCCCCTTCATACTCTCAGTTATGGTGAAAAAGCCTACTCCGTTGTCACAGTGCCTGGAAGCGTTGGCAGCAGTAGCGAGAAGCATATCTTCAGGGGAAGCTGACAGGGTTTACCTCCACCGTTGCCTAAGAAGACTTCATTATAGCCAACGGTTTTATTCACGTCTTTGCGGATGTTCTGGATAAAATTTTGACATACATTACATGTAGGCGTAAAATTCAGGAGGATCCTGCTGATGGGATCAAAAGCCATCATGAGTTTGTTGAAGAAAATTCAGAGCTATTACTAGTTTGATCAGAGATTCGCAGGGAATATTTTGCCGGCAGTCACTAAGATTCGGGCATAGAATCTGCGTTGTGACTCTAGGTACAGACAACTAATGGGCAAGTGAATTCCAACAAGGTGAAAACTCCTCCGTTACCCAACAGGGAGGTCATTCGGCATTTTTTGCGCGCCAGCTGCAAGTGTCGTTTTCCAGCACCAATGGAAAAGCACGGATGACAACGAGTTATTTAGGTAAAAAACCCGTCGTTTATTCTCCGCGCGAATGCACTTCTAGAAGAGTCACCCTCTATGGTATTGCATGCGTCAGGTCTTTCTGGTTTCTGTTCGCAGTGAACATCCGTAGGCTTTTGATGGTACACTTTCAACAATACAGTTCTGATCTAGGAAACTGAAGATGATCACTCTAAATGGCTTTGTACAAATGAACTGCTTCAGTGTACTCTCCCGACTTGATATGGATGAAATAGCTAAAGAAGTTTACAGTATTAGATTCAATCTACCGAATAACTTCTGAGGCGGTACGAATTTGAGGTAGAGTGAAATAATAAAAATCGAAATCCTGTTGGCAGAATGTCTAAAAATTGTCATCTCAACAGTGTTATCGGAACTGTGTCTTTCGCTTATTACAAGGGAAAGTAATTTGAGATGGCATTTACTTGCACTACCCTTCAGCCCTTCAAAAGTGTTCATTTCGTCATCGAACCGAACATCTATTTGAAGGATAGATATTGCGGATTATCCAAAGAAAGCAGACATAAAACATGCTGAGGGGATACAAATGCACACTAGAACCATCAGGTCCTAGGTATCGTATTAAATGGGGATTTAGCATCAGCAGGCTACAATGTCTTTGAATTTACCATAAATTCCGCTTAGAAAACTGCCATCTCAAGTGTGCTCTGCACGATACGTTATCAAAGTTTGCGGAGCAGGCCATTGGGTGAGTTTGTCTTAGGCCGATCTGATTTTCACACATGAGTTAATGGGATGACAATGCAAGATTAAGGCTAACATCCACTCTTATTGATAAAGTTGGTGGGTATTCTTCCCCCTGACCTTTGTGCTTCTTGTTTATCAATCAACTTTCTCTGATATCTCACTGTCCGTAAGGACTGCACTGACGGAAACCACATGATTCTTATGCACATAGTAGTGATCTCAACTGATTGAAATTTCCTGTACACGCGTTAGTCTAGTAAGTATGGCAGTCCATTTTAAAAACTGTTTAAATGAACGAGGTCAACACTGCCGCCAACTTCCGCAAGATACCTGTTTATTCAAAGGCTAGACAGTAACGGTTTTTGACAGCGTTCAATCTGAAGTTGACTAGCGTTGAAAACGTGAACAAGGATATTTCTAATGTTCAGCCCCAATGGTTGCAACGGGGCAATAAGTTAATAAAGAAAACTAATAAAAATGCTACTTAAGAGGTCTCACAATTTCTCAGTAGTGAGAGTCCATAGCCAAAAGCAACGGAAGACAGGTGTCAGTAAAACGGAAGTCTACTAATGAAATGGTTTACATCTTTCATTTTTTGCCATTTGCTCTCTTGGATTTCAATAGCTAGCTTAGAAACATTGTTACTTTGTACCGTAAAGCAGAGTACTATAGAAGTTCAAGATAAAACTGATGTCTTCACCATATTTCACTGTCTACAGCCTTATGTGCACATACAGCTCGCTAAAAAAGTGTTAATATATTGATTGCCCAGCACCCGTTAGTGCTTGCCAACCTAACAGTCCCTGACCCACTGTAAGGTCTATAAACTGTTCATCCCTTATGTTACACTATTACGTTTGTTACAGTTATTAAAAAACCCTCAATAGTATATGATCCGCTTCTTCAGATATACTTTACACCGTTGATCAAGTAAACTCTGGTGAAGCGCACTGTCATTCATTTCAGTGTAAATGCTTTAATCATTGAACTTTTTGAATGCATTCTCTCTAGAAATGTTGACATTTACTTCGTACGTACTCGGCATTCCACCATCCACTTCGTACACTTACACAACCAATTTTGATCACACGAAACCCAGTAGTGAATGAAATCTGTAATTTTTCCATCACTCCTCACTACAGAACACCAGTCTTCCGTTCAGTCTCATTTCATTTGTTCATCATTTTAATGAGAACATGCCTGAAAGTGCTGTATTACGTACATCCAGATTCATTTGTCAGAAACGGTTTCTTGAGTATATTGTTAATACATGTTGCGAGTTGTTTCCGTTTGTTACTCCGACACGAGCACCGTAGGCTCGAACGACTGTTTTTATCAAATGACAGTTAACCTTTATTCAATTGACCTAAGTGCAATTGTGCACACTGGACCATGATCAACTCATAGTATTTCTGAACGTCATATTACAGCTGAAAAGCCAAACTATCTTTTCTGAACTCTGCCGTAGAACTTTTAGCATTCCTAATCTAACTATTCGAAATTATATCCATTGTACTCCGCAGAATAAATATGCAAGCTAACATCACGTAACGGAAAAAATGGACTCAGCGCACTAACTGCTTTAGTTCACCCGACCTTCCGATAATCATTTACAGTAAACACCTTAGTGGATAGCGATCTGACTATCTACACCAGGGTGTCTCTCATATAAACTGGCGGGATGTAGAAAGTGTCATAAGTGAGGACCTTCTTATCAGGATTTCATAACTATATGTTCGTAAGTTATCCAACTCATTTTTTGAATTCCGTATGGTTTCTGTTTCGCAGGTATATTACATTTTACATCCATTTTACGACATACGGCTAGTAGGAAACACTTGTTTGTTATTAGCTAATTAAAGCCCCCAAAACTGTAAACATCAGCTACACCTGGCGTGCGTGTGTGAGTTACTGTTCAACGACCGTCATCATGTTACGACTCAGAGACAAACTTCCACGTTTTACAACCAGCCTTCGTGTGTGCTCATTTGCTTGCTCGTGTCGGGCGTCATACACTGGTCGTACTACAAGGCGAGATGCTCTCACTGAGTGTGTGAACACCATCCTGTGTGGTTGAAGTAGTTTGATTAAAGCGGTTTCAAGTTCGATCGTTAATAAGTTGACGAATCTAATCATTCTGTCAGGAAGACAGATGCCTCTCAGATTGTCCACCGATTGGCATAAACTCGACCAAAAATGGTAAGATTTCGAATGTTGGCTGTTGCCGAAACCATTAGTGCCGAATTGCGAACCCTGACCTCTGAGCTCAGAAAAAGTTCTTATGGGCACTTAATCTCTCCTGGCCTTTAATCATCCGAGTTCACCGTTTGGAACAGTTGTTGCGCAACTGATAAAAAGCACGCTGTTCATAATCTACATTGACCGTTTTTCTGACTCACCCCAGTTGCCGTTTACTTGTTCATTGTATTGCAGCTTCACTGATGACTGAATACATAAAACAAGTCTTGTTATCTTCTTGGTCATTGCCATTATTCATGGCTCGGCCAATTCAGAGTATTCACGGGTGGCAACTTGGTATGGTTCCAGAAAATCAACAAATCCCCTGAGTAGCCTATTGGTAGAAACTATGCATTCATGCGCTGAAAGGTTTTGTTACCGTTACTCACGGCACATCGGGGTCTGTACCACTTTCTGAGTTTCTCAAACTTGAGTCATGCAGATTTCAAGAAGCAGTTCACCTTCAAACTTTCTTTTCGTGATCCACTTTCCTTAGCCCTATTCGTTACTACAAACGGAAACACTTTTACTCACACTGTTGGCGGTCGGTTGGTTAACACGGATTCACGACGGGTTTTTGGGTTTTCTAACGGCTGACTACACCATGCACGCGCTGTAAGGCTGATAACCCGCAGTCGTTGTGACCCCTTGTATTTATATCCGCCGAACGAAACAATGACCCGACAGGAAGCCTGAGTCACAAGAGATAAATGCACTCACTAACACTTCTTGACCTGGAGACCGCAGCTTGCCTAAGATCACACATAAATAAAGGGTGACAGCTGGGCTCTTAAACAGTTACGCGATCGATGGTTGTGTACATCCTAACGGCGCACTCGGCTACTATTAATTCTCTAGCCATGACCCTATATCGAGTTAAGCTTTTTGTGGTTTTCGACTAAGTGTGTAGATCAGTTTATGTGGGTTAACATCCCTCGTCGAATGATTGCATTATCTTAAAGTCAGTATTAAAATCACCTATGGTAGATTTCGCGCAAGTCGAGTGTGATTGGACTGTTGAAGGACCTGATATAAGTGAGTGTTATCCGGAGGAAAGGCGGTGACCTCTGACAAAATTGTGAGAAGGATGGACGGTATTTTTAAATATACCAAACAGCCTCCGAGGGTATTGTGATAAAATAACACAGAAGATTCTTTTGTGAACAATGTTTATCTTCGGTTAATGACTGTCCCATAACAATAAGCGTCAGTCAGTTTCCGTAAGTTTTCTGGCAAGACGAATATTTTCTCTGTAAAACACCTTCCGATTCTCACTCGTCTGGTAAATTTTGGTCTCAACGTTCACAGCTTTACTTTTCTGAGGCTCAAGGTGTGATATTCGTAGGCTCTTGGTTTTCACACAGTGAAAAACTTCTCTAAGCATGCCGATGAATGGTAGTGTAATAAAACGGTTTATGTATAAACTTGTTTACTTGATTTGAGGAGGACGTACTTTACTCAGTTAATTACTATTATCAGCGTGCTTTTCCTCTTGCCTTAGTTTATAATGAAACATACGGAGCGGGCCAACAAGGAATGTCTTTTCGCAATTTACAATAAACCTAATAACCTCGTTGTCTGCTTCCATGTCTTCCGTGTACTTATTTGCTACACTCGTATTTCGATTTTCACCTGTTAATTGTGATAATTATTCTACTGTTACAATCAAAGTGAAGACACTTTTAAGTCGAGATTCAGTAAGCTCGGTATGCTGATTCGGGAGTTGTTTGAGGAGGGTGAAAATCTACCCTTTGTAATCAAAACAAACCATCTGCTCTCATGTGGTGCCTTACTGCCTTAAAAATATTAGACAAACTGATCTTATGAAAGCGGATTCGCTTTGGCTGAAGAGTTATCAAGTTTTTGAGAATGCGGGATCGTTCAAATTCGTTTGCTTCTCTAGAGGAAGTGATTCATTTGAAAGCATCAAAGTTGTTTTTGGCTTGACAGCAACAGCAGTCCGCCAGCCATCGCAATAAGCCTGGGCGTTCCTTTTGGTACTCCGTCAACCTTGTTTTACGTCATGCTTTTTTTCGGCAGCGGCGACAAGACAACTTGGTCTTTCACCCAATGACCTGGAATACAAATGGGTCACTATGCTTTTGGTTGAGCATCTACAGTAAGCATAGTGAAATATATGAGTAAGGTTTAAAACATATCGCGAACTCCGACATTCACGAAACCGATCCTACTCTTCCTGCAAATGGCGACCATTAAATAAGCATTACTTCCGGAAATATGACGGTAGACAGATACGCCGAAGAGCAGTTCACTCTTGTACTGTTGTACTAGATTTCAATAGAAATCGTCATTCAAATGATACTCATGAACTTCCAAACCGTATTACTGACTTCTTGTTCGCCTAAGGCATGATTCTGGCAACTATTATTATTGCTGTACAGATTTCGGTTTTTAAAAACCTTACCGAACAATCCACATTTGATGTATCAAAACGGTCCTGAACCAAAGCGCTAATAACAAATAAACGAACTTCAACGTCGTCGCTTGCTTGTGTTTAGCCGAAGCTCCTATTTACGTATATTGATTTCTACAAGCTCTCTTGTTTGGAATACAGTAGGCTTCAACTTGGTAGTAAATGGGTCCAGTCATCATAGCCATCTGTTCTGTAGTTAAGATGTTAAAATAGTCCATTAATTAGTAGCCTCATCGCGCGGGCCGTAAGTGGAGCAAGCGTTCACTGTGGAATGATCTTGGTCACGTATGCACACTCTGCCACCGATTAGTTGCAATTGTCAGACCTGGACTTTATCGGTGATGGCCAAGAGGTACCGTGAGAGTTGCAAGTTCCCCACAAACCGGATTTTCTCAATCAAATTGAGTTCGCCGTCATACCAACCCTTTTTGTGAGCATCCTTACTTAAACCATGAGTTCAGTGCTAATTTAGATGCACGAAGAGAGTAGCTTGAGAGTGTACAGACAGCGACCAGTTGTAAACTATGTTTCCCTTATGACAACTGGGACCTCTGGGTTCTCATTGTTAACCATCATCATTATCTAATCATCCAGTAAAATTCACTAAGCCCGTAGTTTCATGCTGGTAACTATCATACTATTCGTACCACTGTTAAGCAGTGCAGGGTGCTGTTCCGTGATTCTATTACAAAATGATTCAGTCGTATCATGTTTACATTCCTGGATGCAGTGAGCCTGCTATAATTGAGTTGCTGAGAATATGTGTTTGGCGGTACGAAGTCCCTCAGAAAATACCTTTTGTGCTGAGTCAACCACTTACAGTAACAATCTAGAGTGCCCATCTGATTACATGGTGCCAACAGTGACTGACCGATTTCGTAGCCATGCTACTTTGAATGAAGACTTTATGAACATTGAGCTTCTTTTGAAACTGAGGTTGGACTAAAGGCTCACTACAGCGAACTTTATATATTTTGGTAGGAAACGTCCGTAACACTCATGTCCCGATGGAATGCCGGTGACGAACTGTGGTGTGTTGTCCAAACAGCCATTTATGAACTCAGTGCAAAGGCGTGTATCAATTCGCAACGTGGATGCAATCAAAATGAGAACTGCAAAAATACAGTGTCGCATGATATATTTACATTGTGTATTCTCAAAATGCTCGTTCAGTGGACCTTGCTGACCCGTACATCACAAATGTTAACAGTCATATCGAAAGAACAGCAGACTAAACAAAAGTCCATATTACTCATTCACATGTTAAATTTTAGAGGTTTTCTTAATGTTTGATATATCTTAGACAATTTGCTAAGTAGTGGTTCCAAATTAACAGTTGGAGGGCAGCGCATGTCATGTATATTGTACCACTGACGTAGTCCGAACACCCCTTCGTACCATCTTTGTCTGATGGGTCCATAAATGTAAGAAACTGATTGTAAATTGTTGACTTGATGATGAACAGAAGACAAACCAAACTGTCTGTCTCATGAGATAAAATCTAAACTTTCGTAGAACTTTTTCGGTCAATTTTCCACAAACTGATCCACATTGTAGCATAACCCAAATTTTGAATGCGATAGCGGTACAAATTTCGTTCCAGCCACTTGTTTTCATTGCGTAATTCTCAGAATCTGCAATCAATTTGAGAACTGGAGCGTGTTTACTACTGATATTGTTACACTCTGAATAGGAAATGTATATACCGTGGTGAACATTGGCTTGTTTATGACGTTTCATGTTGAACTCAAGTTCAGTGACATGATAAAAGTCAATTAACTGGGTTAGTCTGAACATTCCTTTGACAACCTAGTACAGTCGCAAGAATAAGTTCGATATTATACATTTGGAGACCCATAAACATTTTCGGCAATTCAGAAGGATTATTCGAATCTGGGGGACTATGAACCACTGATCCATGGCCTCGACGGAGTGACCCATTTCCACTCTGTTCATAGTGCAGGGAAACAGAATTGTTTCGCATGCTACGACTTGGCTTCTCGTGTTCACGGGTATCTATGACCCCATTTGCATGCTCTCTCGCAGGGCTAATTCTGGCAAGCGAAACATCTAGTCACTTCACCCAATGGGATTGGTTTCAAAGGTAGCCGAATCTTATTAAATGTCTGCGTTACACAAGCACATTTAATAAAATCCAGATAAAACTCTGAAGTTAAACAAAACAATGGAAAGACGCAAGCCGTGTGATTTCCTTCGGAGTAACTTTCCGTACACCCTGTTTAGACTTGGGCATGTAACTATTTCTAAACATTGGGATAGGTAGCCCATTTAGAGCACTTCTCCAGAGGTGGCAGAGTCTATGCATGGAAGACAATTTACCGCTAGAGTTAAGTACACACAAATAACCTGTTGGCCAACGGGTATTCCAACAATTTATCGGGATTCATAACGGCATTACTGTCCCAATTTTAACGGTAGTAGCACCAAAATGTATTCAGAACTCCCGTTCCTAAACGGCGGCTGGTCAGCAGTGACATAAAGGCGTCTAACAGCTGCTGTTCCTACCTCCTTCAACGCTGTAGAACTTTGTATAACACAGCGAACCAAAGCCTTACCCGTCTCCTTGGCTACGAAGAAACAGCGTAAGTTCGTCATGTTCCATTGTTTGTACAACTATTCGTTTAGCTGCAGTACCAGCTACATGAGGAGGACAAACCAACATTCAGCTTCTCGCACCAAGTAGCATATTTCCAAGTGGCTAAAAACACGACTAGAGGCCGACAGACATCACACAGTGTAATTAACAGCAATACACGCAGTCCAAACAGGAAAAGAAGTCAAAGTGTACAATACGTTTTGTGTTATTTTCTGAAGCAGCCGGGAATGTATTCTTCTGTTTGCTGAATATCAGGTGCTGTGTATCAGATGTCAAAATCCCTCTTATGTATCCGGAAACAGTTTGTGTTGACGTTGTAACTGCTCTTAAATCACTGTTTGCCTCGTTGACAACATTCTTAAATGACGAACAACTCATCCATATTCGGAAAGAGACTATTAATTAAATCTGCAAAAACACCTCCGCTGCATGGAGACAATCAGGACAACGGCATCATGAAATCGTGAGAATCAAAGGCAGCCGCCACATACGCCGAGTCCAATTTAGACATATACAAAACGTTTACAATCCGAAAAAGAGGGAAGCAGTAGCAACGATGCTTGTGGTCTTACGAGAAATGTCTTTGCTGATAGTGGACAGTATCCAGGATTTACTGACTAGTGGACTACGACGCTGGACCTCCTGGATGACTATGGAAACTTTCCGCTACGCAGTGTGATTGTAGCCTTGTCGCACCGATTTTCGGTGCTGAAGTCACCCAGGCATTCCGCTTTTTTGAAAGATCTGTGCCCGGACCCGACCGTCTCACACGCACACCGACGTAGCTCGTCTGCGTGCTGAAACACTGGCAGCGTCTTACAATTTACCAGTGATCACTAAACAACTTCCTCCACAAGTGAGCACTGTTCGTGTAATATTATTACTCAAGTTTTCTATCGCGTCCACTCCATTTTACCCCCTTCCGGTTTTTATTCGTTCGAAGGCCACAAGGTGTTTCGTTAAGATTTTATCCAACCGCTAAGCCCCCTTATTCCCCCTTGTTCGACAACAACTTGTACTCCTACAACAAAACTGAACAGTAGGGATGATAACTATTCTTCGTAGCCACTTTGATACAACGCAACATAATTGTCCATTTGCAAACACCGACATATCTGGAGCCATTGACAACTTTCCATGAATCTCTTATAACAGCGGCGACCGCCCACGATACATCTATCAACTTGGGCAACTACTTTTGTTCAGTTTGTTTGGCAAATCTTATTTTGAATGCCGCAAGTTTTTCCTCAAGAAGAGGTGTCTGGTAAGGAGATCCCTTGCCCCTCTATTGTGTATACTGGCCCTGAGTGGACCTCTCTCATCTCTCCTTTGGTTTTCACTGTACCCTAAGTACACCGGACGGCTTATTCAAATATCTGGCATATGCGAATGATATCGTGCTAGCAGCATCCCCGTCAAAAACACTGAAAGTCAGGTTGGAACCTCTGCAGGATGGTTTGCTTGAAATTGGTTTGACCTTTAGTCAATCGAAGACTACATACATCCACATAAAAACAAATGTATTCATCTTGACGGCCGACCCTTGGAAGTAAACGGAACCATCATAATATCCGCCCTCTCCACACCAAAATTCATGGATCCAGGCCTAGCACCCATTTGGAGAAACTTACCAACAACCGCAGTCGCTGACTTACACTAAGTGCTACGTGAGTGGATGGTAGTGCTTCCGAAATCCTAGCAAAGAATCGAAATCTTGCGCACGCGTCTACCACCCAGGTTAGCCTATTAGATATGCCTTGACGCCGTCCGCAAAAGGACTCTCGAGTTCGTAGAATAAGTATTGAGGATGAATATTAAGAAGTAGCTGCAGCTGCACGAGAACACATCCGAAGCTGTTTTTTACTTGGATATCAATTCCGCAGCCTGGGGTTATCACACCTTCAATCTTGTCCCTTAGTGAGTAGATCTCGCATCATCGAAGAGTGTGGTTCTACAATGGATTCTATGCGATTCCTTACTTCAGAGGTTTCACCACATTGCCCTCACACCGACGTCAACAGTCGGAACGATTATTGTCTCCAAATGAGAAGCAAAAGTAGTTTGGCACGAGGCTATCTGTAACACACAGGGTGGTGCTAGTTTGTGGCATTTCCCAACGACGGCCATGTCTGACGAAACCCGACTAGGATTAATTTTTGACTTCACATCAAAGCGATGCAAATTGGAGCCAGTCTGCTTCCCACAAAAACCTTTCACTCATGTGGCTGTCCAAAAACACTGTAAGAATTAAAATGATAATGTGATAACAGCTAAGGGAAAGTCTCGCATTCTCCTACCAATACTGACAATATTGTAGATGCGTTAATAACAACAAATTGAGGTAAAAGAGATTCTGAATGAGCCCAGGATCTCATAACTTCACAGCCAAATCACTTCAAGGACGGTGCAGCTTCCGTTGTCGGTATGCCTATTTGTAACCCATACAGAATGGAAGCCACAGTCATACTGAGAAAACATAAGTACGGCTCTCATGAAACCTTTCATGGAACTCCTGCCTTCGTCTTTGGAACTACCTTTTTTCCAAAATATTGCAACCTCCGTTTGTAATCAACAGCACAGGATTCATATATCTATTAGCAAGAAAATTCTTGCAGTAAATATCCCAAAATGTGATACCTCCCACATTTGTGTAGCATCTTTTCGATGTACCTAGGACATTTACAACGCATTTATATATAGATTTCATTAGAAGTTTACTCCTAATACGCTCACAGAAATATGCACTATGTAGTTCACAAATCACAGCATCAAAACAGGCGTCGTAGTTAAGCATGATTATAACGTCACATCTTGACGAATCGTGTAAATCCGTAATCTCGGAGATGTACGCCTTTCGCTAAAAATAAGCTGTTAGTGTTACTCCAAGACACATCACCCTATCTACGTCTTCTCATTGATTATTTAGGTGCATTAAAGGAACGAACTGTTGTTTTCTTGTTGTTTTCTAATTTTCTCATCCCTAAATATGTCGCTTGCGTTCGAATTCACAAAGATTCTATTTGTGTCTATAATCTATCGTAGATGCGCAAGCTTGATGAAGCATCTGACTTCTGTATACCTATCTCTTTTGAGCTTTTGGGGAAAAATTAGCTAAAAGGTGAAATGGTCAGTATAAATCAACGGAATTCAGAAAGTCAGGAAGAACAGCAAGGCATAATTAGAACGATCTGTCCAAAGTAAGAGCAGAAAGCTCACAGCTTCCAATTATGCATGGTACAAGCACATTGTAGCGTAAAACAAACGCACAAATACTTAGAAAACACCAGGGATGAACGGTTACAAAAAAGTGGCTAAATTGTTTCCAGTAGTTAATCCTACTTGAATGTCGAGGGGATATTATAGGTTTAAGAATCATATGTACCTTAAATTTCAGACGATGGGGCCCTGAAGAAAGATTACTGCATGATGCTTTAGGATGGGTAAACTTGGGCGAAGTATGTGCTGCCTGCAAGTCAGACGACTTAGGAACTGTAAGGTGATACGGATGTAACGAAGGTGATTAGTTGTGCTAAGTGAAAATACATTCCCCAGGTGGCGTTTTGGATTCTGAAGGATTCTTTATGCAGTGTCTCACCTCTGATTCATCGATCCAGCATGGATGACTTATCCAAGTTAAACGTCTTATAGGCTGATAAAGGTCTAAACACACGACTCCTTTTTGTTGTCTTCTGTTTGACCGTCTTCTTCCAACTTAGAAATATATACTTTACAGCAGGTACGGGCAGGAGGCCGGATGGTGTAATTCGAGAATTGGCAGCCCAAAGAACCGAATATTGTATATGAGCTCCCACGGTAAACTGCTGATTGAGCCGTTTTAGTTCAGAGTTAGGATACTCGGCCCAAAAATGCACGGTTATGAGAAAAATCCAGGTAATTTGAGACGGTTTCACTTCGATTCCCTTTGCTTATGGTAATGAACTTATCACCTGCAGGGTAAGTTGCAATATGAGGCGATTAAGCAAGGCTTACTAAGCGGTACTTAGATTTTGCGATACAAAGCGTTTATAATAAACCTCCACGTTACAAGATGAAACACTGAAAAGCTCGTTAATTCTACGACCTGCGTTACTATTGTATTAATACTCACAGGAATTCGTTTGTGTGTATGTAGGCATGTGTACACTACCAAGTTTGGACAAACCCATCGTAGTCAATGAGTTCAAACGGCTACCTTACCAAAATGTTTCCATAATCGGTTAGAGTCTAAACACTCAGTGGTATGGTTATCGATGCTTTATGGTATTTAAACCCAAAATAATGAGCTTAAGAAATGGGTATATGAAGGAACTATACTACAGTCAGTCCAGACTCGCTAGCCTGTGGGTAGACTAATGTGAGATTTCTAACTTTTCCGTTAGAAGGACAGGCTATGAATCGCGAAGGCTGCTTCAGTTGACAACTAAGGATGTTCAGGCTTAAAGATATACGGTAATGTTGTTCACATGAGATAAAGAAAAAGGCAACTGAACTGACATTTAACGAAAATTCGAAAGAAGCCTTCAAGACGGAGTAAACAAAAACCAAGGAATAGCGAAAAAGACAGCACTAGTTAATCTAATGGGATACGCACATGCATGGAAGAATATGTGTTCAGATCGGTCTTTCACAGTTACGAAATCCAAAGGACGCCTGAAACCATGGCATCATAGTCATTGCGCTGCTTGTGCCTTCATTCACATAAATTCTACTATGGCAGACACAAAACGGTAAGATGTACGCGTGTGTGGCAAGTCCGTGCAGGATACTTAGCCTCTGGGTAGTTATCCAATCGGTAAGCTTCTCTCAGAAGCAAATAGAGAAGATCCTCCAACGTTTCCGTTCATGCTGGGATGGCGAACGAATACCCAGAGTTTAAGGCAAAAAGAAACAGAAGACAGATTACAAACTATGGGAGCTTAACTTAAGCAGCAGGTATTGATGTGCTGTGCATATGACAAAGATAATGAACTACTTTAAATTCTTGGATCAGTGCATCCAGTACAGCGAATGATAGAAACAGAACACAAACATGACCGAGTTGCCTGAAATGTCTCAGGGCACTTCACCCAACGACAGCTGTTCGTTGGATAAGACGAATGGTTACATATAATCTAATTTAGTTCTGTGTCTAGTGAGTTCATCAACTCTTCGGTTCTGATTCACTATGTATGGGTGGAGTACTTACTACTAGAAGATAATCATGGCATTCGCGATCGTGATTGGTCTCTGGTACACTTCGACTGTCACCTCCATTGCTAAACCGTGTACTCCGGACTTAACAGAAATGCAAGTTGGCACATTTCAGAAAAACACGTTGTCCTCCAAAGACTCGATTTCAGGTGGGTTTGATTGACGCTTTCTTCTAAGCAAACGTTTATTGACAGTAACCTGAAGATGTGAGCTATTTTCAGAAATGTAGGCGACCTTCAAATCGCCCTGCACTCCTCGGTCGTTCTTCTCAGTGCATACTAACCATGTACTTGTACATACATGCAGACCTGGGTGTGACTCACCACTTACGACACCGGATCCTCACTCCCTGAATTCATCCGCGTACTGCTTATCCATACATCGTCTTCTATGTGATCAGTTGGCGAATCCAAAACACGAACTTTTGCAGCACATTAGAAACTGCTTCTTATTTCGGGGAGTTTGTGAATTTCATGTGCTTTCCAAAACTATTTTAAAACGTCATATTTTACCGAACCTCAGGTCTAAAGAAAAATTTCGAACTCATCGGATTGCGTTTCAAACATCACGGTTGATCTGAGCAGCATAGTTTAAGGCGCCACTTTCTGGCATCGGATCTTGAACTAGCTACAACGATTTTTGAGTTTTTGCTTGGTAATAAAGTTTGGTAAGCACATTATTTTTCATATTAGCTAAGTGGGTAAACAGAATTATGGAAGAAGATTTGTTAGTTAGAGTATGAAGCCACTAATACGCAATAATAAATGGCGGCCACTGTTTGCTGAAAGCAATACGCTTACAACGTACAAATATGCGTAAAAATCAAGCACTGAGGAAGCTAAATGAATGGACAAACATTCACTCCTGAAAACAAGAAATACAACATCGTGACTATTCACGAAAGCTGTCTGTTCGGGTATGGTCAGTAAGTTTATAGGACGCTTTACTTTCAGCATGATTTATGTGATCATGTAGGTTGAACATTCTGTTACTAATCGGTTACCGAACGGGAGGTTAGGGTGTAATATTGAACAAGTAAAAAGGCTCCAGCGATGTCAGACGGTGGAGTATTTTTCATTTAAAAGTGATCAAATCGGTTGACATGTTTCGGTCAAATTTTCTGACATTTAGTACAGACAGTTAAATAAACCACTCGAGTCTGACACTCGCAGTAGGTTTGGTTTAAACCGAAGGCCTCCCGTCCTTCCATATATACTAGGTGGAGAGTCAGATAGTGTGTACTTTATGAGTAAGGTTGCCTCCATTTTATTGAATAGGCCAAAATACATTAGAGTTGAAGCAGCTGGTTTTCGTAAATTGTCGACAAAGATTTGCGAGGCTTCACTGACAACAAACTCTTAGACATCAACAAGCAGACACGTCAAATCATACTGACACCGTTCTTGTATGGGCGTACTGACTGGAGTTCGAAGTGTGAATAAATACTTGGTACTGCAATAACTTCTGATCAAGTATCAATGACAATGAGGAGATCTTGACAAACACAGTAACTGCCAGTAGGAAACAAAAACTGAACCAAGCGTACGGTGTAGTAAACAACGCAAGGCAGTAGACATAGGCTATCCTGCATATTACTCCAATGAATTTTCTTCACTCTCTGACTGAATAGCGTGGGCCAGTAAAACAACACCAGCACACGACATTGCCTTTGGGTCACCTGCCTTGTTTTAGCACTGGACGTTCTTCCTATATTGCTGTGCATCAAAACATTATGACAATGCAGATTTGAAATTGACAAAAAATGGAAGCATATGACGATTATCCAGATTTGGTTATTGCAAACGACTGTGGTTTTGCAGTATTATAGAATCTACCCTAGGTAGACGCTCAGTCTGCGTAGTGAACGCATGGCATAAACGGCGTGGCTTTCGAAAACCGTATCACTGCAGATGTGCTTGGTCCGTTGAAAGTGAAAAATCACCACGTATACGTATGTTTCACCCAGTGTACATACACGTCAGATATGATGTTTAGACTGTACTGAGGGCGAAGAAGACAAACAGAGCAACCGATGAATACGATCAGGAAGAAATTACTTCAAATGTTAGTGCGGCTATTTGACCCAGGTTTATGAAACGACAATGAAATGAAGGCGATTAGAAACAACTCAGTTATACATACGTTCAATGACACCGTAAACGCCGCCAAAATTAATCTGTACAAATTTCATGTCGTAGTTTGATTTTGTTTAATGATCAACGAGTGATTGATTACGATAGTGAGTGGCTTAATTAAAAGTGATGAATTTTAAACTTCCGCATCGTTTAGTAGATTTTCAGTTGATTCCCGAATTAACATGTCTCGAAGGTTGTGAAACTTGGTCAATTGAGCAAAATCAACAACCGGCTGAACTCAGTTCCTTTATGAGCTAGTAACTGTAATCGTATCACAAAGCAATAGTCAACCTCCGGACAGTCCTCGAACGTAGCCCTATCCATCGGTAACTTAGTGATATAATAACAATTCCACAGTGAGATTGTCGACCGACGTAAATCCATTAGTAGTGGCTAAACAAGAATGACTGAGTGAACTTGGGATGATCCATCAAGTAGAAAGCACAACAAGAAAAACTAATTATTCGAGGGCCGTTGTTAGACATGGACACACTTTCCTTCGATGAGATCTACAGTTTCGAATGTGCCTATCACAAAGTTGAAACAAATGTTTTAAACTAGCTGCAAGCTCTAGATGCCGTTAATCCTGTTATTTCGGAACGTCACCTGATCACATGCTTCGGGTAACCAGCTTCACAGGGCCACGCTCACATTTAGGTCCAACGGAAGTTATCCCCGATGGTCGATGGTTTTTACATGCTTTATCATTGGTTCATGTATAACCAGAAATACAAAACGCACTTTTCCTGCCGTTACGTCATCATACACAGTACGCACCAGCTTACCCTTTAAGCCTGAGCAGGGGGGCCGCGCGAGCATATAAACATTAGGATCTGACTAAGACGACTAGTGGAAAATGATTGAGCTCAGAAACAGTACAAGTTGTACCGCACAGCAGCAAACACAATAGCCTGAATACGCAATAGTCTGAATGAAGAAAAGGCTGATATCCAACGAGTTGTGTCCGGACAACTTTTGGTACTTTTCCACGAAGCGCATTCAATAGCTCTTCTCTATAACACTGCGGATGCACAAATGAAATGATAAGGATAGTCATGCTGCTAAATAAACTGTCCTTTGTACGACCCTGTAAATTTGTTGCGAAATTTGTCATAACAAAAAATCGTGCGATATCAGCCTTTTCTTTCCCCTACATAATTAGTGACGGGAACATAGTGATCCAAACTATCATCGTTCCAAGAGGATTAGGGGTAGTAAGACAACCTAAAGGAGTCAAGGGTTGGACAGTTCAAGCACGCAAGTTCTAAGGATGGTTTGCCAGTAAAACTGAACATGTCCGTGAGCTTTCTGAGTTGTAAATCCCTTCGTTGTCAAGGCTAATTCCGTCAGCTTCTCTATTCGGTGAGATGCGACTAATTGCGACTTCTAGTCACAAAAAAATAAATAAAGACGACAGCGTTTCGAACTGGTAATTAAAGGTAACAAAGGACACAAGAATTATGGGGGAAGATTTGTTAGGTCCGGTGGGTCGATATCTACGCACTACTTCGATGAGTTGCTCAACTGCTTTCCCACGTAACAAATGATATTAAATGACGATATTATTATTAAAGAAGACGAAATAGATTTAATGTTAATAGGCACAGGCATTGAAACCGACTACAGCCACAAGGGATCAAAATGTTAATTACAGTTTCTCTTGACAGTTAATTCCAAACCAACATTCCACAGCAGGCTTTATCCTCATTTGATCTCAAACGGTACATATGTTCTTAAAAGTTTCGAACTAGCAAGTTTTCGCCTTTTGATCCAGAGTTATCCTTCCGGGCATCACTCTTATCTGCATCGCTTGTGATAAAGTGAGTAACATGCTTGTCGTTGTAATGCGTTCACACTCCGTTAGCACGTAATGACAGGATCCATCTAAGATTGTTAGTCTGTAATGGTTACGGAAACAACGGTTCAAAATTTTGACCTTAATTCTTGATGCAATTATTCAACATATTCTCGCTGTTCCACAACATTACAGTCTAGTGCTTTGCAATGCAGATGAGTGAAAAGTTAGGACATTTCTGGTGACACAATAGGAGATTGTGAACCATAACTGAGAAAACGGATCCGAACTTCGCAACCATATCACGGCAAACTAAGCCGCATTAATCAGTTCGTAGGTGCGTGTCTCAATGTCTGAACACCAGGCTGCTGGTCATGGCCGCAACGGGTTAAAAGCCAAACAATTTTTGGTGGGAGGAACAAAACTGACCAACAAGATTGAAGATACTTCTCGCCGAATCATGTGGACTCTTTGCAACTTACCACGAAGAACGCTACTAATGCAACCGCGTATTCTGGTTTACTCAGTTTATGTCTGGGACGTGAGAACCTTCATAACTTAAAACGCGTTCTATCTTGCCGGACGGTGATTTGTCAATAGTAGAGTAGCTTATCCAATGCAAGTAAACGTTATAGTGTTCCTTTGTATGGATCCTGAGGGTGCAACTAATTGCACTTCGCCAACTTTGACCTTTAATGTCGACATTCGACCATACGTTCCTAATACACCTGGGTATCGTACTTGACACTAAGGAATCTTGAACAAGAGTGTAGTTTTGGCACCAGGGTTGGACGTTTGGTTGGAAAACCTCTGGTCAGACACCGTTGATTGACATACCTGTTCTCCAAATAAGCTTCTACTTCTGTAAGGACTTGCTGTTTCCTTGACACCCAGGGGCAATGTATAAAGTGATCTTCCCTATACAGTTATAGCTGAAGAATGGCCAAAACCAGCTGGATAAGACAGACAAAATACATTGATGAGTTTGCTCGCTGGTTCTCTGCTGTTGGATTAAGGTTCCCTTGAATGCATTTAGAAGACGTTCAACTTGTCCATTTAGTTGCGGATGATATAAGAGAGTTGGCATTATTTTCTTCGCAAAACTGTGCAAACGTGTCGCCAGTGAATAGTCACCCCATAACGGAAACCAGTGACAGTGGCACTTCAACTCTGCATTAAGTTAGCTCATCTTTTAATTGCCATAATTGTATTGACTGCAGGCAGTAGTGCCAACTATTTCGGGGTTATATCAAGCGACGCAAGGCTGCCGCTCTAGTTCGAGCTCCTGAAATGTCTGTCGTACACACTGTTACCAAACAGACTACCTCCACTGTCATTACAGTTACCACATTCGCAGCCTTCTCACTACGACCCCAACCAATGCCACACAAGTCCACCGCTTCGCTAACCAATACAATATAATTTTGTTCTGTCCCTTAAATCACTGATGTGACTGATACTCATAAGCTTTCAGAACGTTTCCTGTCATTTGAAGATATCGCTGAACGGACAGTGAAGCCATCTCGAGCAAATCGGAGCAGTGTGATTGGTTGTCAACTGAAGCACTCTGGTGCGTCCTCCTACATTTCAAGTCTACAACACACTAAATTACAGGGACGCTGTTCAGTGAACTAAAGCAAGGAGAGAAAAACTGCATATAATAGACAAATGGAAACGATTTGTTCCAGAATGTCCAGGAGTTCATTGAGTGTTAGTGGTGTTCAGATGTCTACATGAAACAAAAATCCTTCAGATTATAAGAGGTATTTATTTGGACGTGGATGGAAAGTAATATTGCCGCTTTCTTCCAACATGGGTAAAACGTTTGTCCATTTTCAGTCATGCACTTCAGGAATTATTGAGTTTTTGACGGAAACTGTTTGGTTTTAAATATTTTAAGAAACCATACACCTATATGTTTTGTCTTGAAAAAGCGCAATCGCGTCCTCAGCTTCTGCGTGAAATTGGCTTATCAGTTAACGATCTGAAGCAGAGAGGTTCAAAGCAGTTGGTTTTTTATTTAGATGAAGTTGCACCATTTTTACTATGCTTCCCAAACAATGCTTCATGCTGAAGCAAGAAATATATCAATGCGAAAGTAATCTCGGTTCCGCCAACACACAGTAGAGAGAGTAAGATGTTAGAGGAAATGGTAACAGAGAGTAACAACAAACCAAAGCCTTTTAGAAATCAGCCAACAATTTTGTGCACAGCTGGTACGACTTGTCCGAGAAAAAGAGTGAAGAGGCGTCCTATGGCGTTATTTGAAGATATTATGAAGAGAAAGATGTTGATTTCCATTAGCTATTTTGTTCACAAAAATTTAACTGTCATTCAAAGCTCTTCTCCTAGCCCAGAATCCGCTCGTCAGTCATAAAAGCCATAACATCTGTTACAAAATGTTGTGTCAATCGTGGACTGAATTTTGTTTGCCAATAAGATGCCTAGGTAAAGGAGCACGAAAAATGTGTCACTAACAAAACTATCAAAACAGTTTTTGCATGGTTCACTTGGAAGTTGCTAAAAATAGGGGGTACTGCCCTTTTTTTCATTAGTTCACGTATTGTGGTGGAGTATCAGGTCGGAGGTGCGAGTTTTCGAACGCTCGACCGAATACCTCAACGCAAGGGGGAGGTACGTTCAAAAGCCTGCCGCGATCGAATCAAGGACAACGTGCGCGACCGGATGAGTCATCGCTCGACTGGATCAGACCAACGGGCGAGGCAGGGCAGGCGAAATACCACAGACGGCCAGATCGGAGGCGTGGTTTTTCCAACATTTAGAGGAATATCTCGACACGATGTTGGAATACGGTCAAGGTCAACACTGGGTGGATGGTGGACAGCACGAGCAGCCGGACGAGCCTTCGCGCAAGAAAGTCGGACAAACAGACGAGGAATGGCAAGCGGAAAACCCTCCGATAGAAGGCACCGGTCACACACGTAAACCGGTCAGAAGTGCACACGACGTGTGAACGGAAACCGGGGGGTGTTGCGGGTTGGAATTGTGACTCATAAACGAGAGAGCGCGCGTTGCATGTGACTGGCGATTTGGACAATAAAGATCGTGTTTTATTGGACGCCTTCTCACTACAGTATGCAGCACTGCGGATCTCAGAAAATTAAGCTACTAGTTTATCAGGAATTCCGACAGGCAGCAAAAAAAACATGATGAAATTTGTATACTTGTTTTCTGACTCTTCCGGCTAGGTGGTGGAAGAATGTGGTCAATTTCCAGTCCACTTTCACGGCAGGGCGTTTTAAGTGATTGAACTGTCATAGTGAAATTTTAAGGTAATCAGATCAAAGAAATATAGAAGTTAAAGAAAGATCTCTCGAGAGGAAATCCTACTGACTTCCTGACTTTGACTGCTTCTACTGGTTCAACTCTGACCAGCCCTCAGGAAAATCTGCCGATAATTTCGCGATCATCTTCTGACTCCCTGATTTGACTAGCTAAGAGCAAATGATGTCTGAAGAAAATTTGACTAATACAGCAAATACTGATTTCAGTATATCATATAAGAAATATTAGCAGTCCTAGAGATTCCAAGATTATCTGTGGGAGATTGGGTGTCGGAGTAGATGTCAGGATTATGGTCAACAACAATGTTCGTCCTTTTTGTATTGTGTTGCTCGCAGCATTTGTCACCGTTCAGCTTAATTTTTAGAGACCACCTGCTTGAAATGATCACCATTCCGCACTTCGAATTCCAGTAGGTGCAAAGAAGTTTAATTACACCAAATAATTCACCTTCTAACTTTTGATATCTTCGCAATCACTTTGACATTTAACTTCGGTACAAACCCGTATGTGAGCGAAGTGTATACTTTTTCCCACCCAATTCTTTGTAAAAGCCCCAATTACCAGTTGTTCTAACTATAAATTGGTCAAGTGAAATAAAACAAAATAGCGGTTTTAAAAGAAGAGTCTTTCAAAAGCTCCGCGGTTGTAAGATTCTATAGCAGTAGTGCTCTGGAAAGGAATTTATTTAAAAAAAGTGCCTTCATTGGAAATCACTGTTCTGATGAGAAGGGAATAATTAGGCTACTCAAACAACACCAAATCGTTTGTAAATACAGAAGTGGTGCACATACCATTGCCTACGTCTGATCAATTTTTGTTCTTCTACAGTACCCAGGAAAGCAGCTTAGATCGAGATAACAATTTCATCAAAATTTGAACACGAGGAAATTCCTTTAAAAGATTCAGCAATTCAATTTACTTCAGAACAGTTATGAACTCATCACGAACGGATATGGTTATTCATCTCACACAATTCGCCGTTAAATGCGTAGTATCCGTGGAATAAGTTGCGTACATAATTAGAACATCGAACTAACTGAGGACGCTTCCAAATTTAGAACAACGGTGCAACGGTAGGGTATCTGTTAAATGAACAACCACGGCTGGTGGCTGCATCGGTACAGTTGAACAACTCAGCCGTTAATTATATAAGTGAATAGTATCAGTCAGTAAATGACTGAATCCCCGTTGAGTAGATTAGTAATTCTTGCCTTAGCTTCTGCCGAAAGTTAATTTAACCTGACAGCAGAAAAAAAGTGTGGAGTACAAATTTTATTTAACATTAATTACGTTGGCCAATGTGACAGACCAACCTTTTTCGCATGCTCCATGTTTTACTGACTTGTGTTTGTCAAAGCTTACTGAAATTCTTGAAAATGGTAAATTGTAATAATAGCTGTGTCTCAATCAATTCTTGTTCAGTTAACATCATTCAGATCACTTCAATCCATAAACTGTTTACGACGTGAGGACGATCATGTGAAGCACGGGGTAAGAGTAAAGCCATTTGGGAATACACGATGTATTTTCCAAGCCAGCTGCTGTCACTTGTGTGTACAGGTTGCACTGAAATCGTTGGATTTTTAATCCGTTTTTAAATGTTAGTCATGGTATTGATATTTTTGCCGAGCCTGGCATTTAGGTTGCAAACGTTTCATCACCAGGCGAGGTGACATCATCAATGCGTAAGTGTTCCAGCGTATATTTTGAATGTGATGGTATCCCACTACGACCAATTGTATCTCTACCGAGCACACCAACCTACAATTTTGCCAAAGACCTATTCAAATGGCTACGATATTTCGTCGAAGGATCAGAACATTCCATCAGCAATGCTGTACAATTCTTGAACAAACTAAAACACGTGAGGATAGAAGAAGACGAAACAATGATATCGTTCGATGTCACTGCACTCTCCACATCCATTGACCTCACTCTAGCCAAAGCTGTTGGAAAAAAATCCCCGACCGAATGAATCATTGAAACCGGAGAGCATATGCAACATCATGGAGCTATGTTTGTCGACGTACTTCAAATTCAATTGCCAAATCTACCTACAACTTAAAGGAACTCCAATGGGTTCGCCCAAATCCGGACTTATCGCAGAAGCGGTCATGCAGAGGTTAGAGAATATCGTGCTACCAAAGATCAAACCGAAACTCTGGGTACGATATGTTGACGATACATTCGTAATCCTCAAACGCTCAATGATTGAGGACACACACAGACTGCTGAAAAACGTTTTCAATGATGTTAAGTTTACGATGGAGACTGAAACCGACAACCAACTACCGTTCTTAGATGTACTAATCAACCGCAAACCTGATGGAACACTGGAGACCTCAGCTTATGGGAAAGAAACACACACGGACCAACTCCTCAGTTTTCGCAGCAACCACCCAGTCTGCCACAAGAGAAGCTGCATTCGAACCCTGTTCAAACGAGCTGGAACACACTGCAGCACCGCAGAGCTCCGGAGAAAGGAAGAAAACTACCTATATCGAGTATTTATTCGCAACGGATACCCGCGAAACTTCATCAGACGGAGTCTATTACAAAAAAAAACAGAAAGCTCAACTCTAATGACCCACCAAAAAAACGAATTGCACTACCATACATCAAAACCGTATCAGAAATGACCTCAAGACTACTGAGAACACACGGTATCACATAAGCACAAACCAACAGCGACATTACGAAAGATACTATCAAAACCAAAAGAACAATCCAAACCCACCGACAGAAGAAATGTCATTTACAAAATCCAATGCAATAACTGTGGACAACACTACGTCGGCCAAACCGGGCGGAAATTATCAACACGAATAAGTGAACACGAACTGGCCATCAAGAGACACGACCAATTTTCCCTGATCTCCGTCCACGAGGATGAAACTGGACACACCCTCAACTTGAACGCCGCAGAAATCCTTACTCAGGCAAATACCAGACATGCAAGAGAATTTCCCGAAGCTTGGTACTCATCAACCGGTTCAACAAACAAACATCGAGCTGGACAAAATCTAAGAACCAATGCGAATCAAGGATTTGAGGAGACGTAAACGCCATCGAGCCCAAATACCGGTAAACCCAAACAGAGCAACTTGAACTGATAAGACAAAAAATCAACCAATGGTGGGTCGGACCAGAGGTCAAACACGACGGAAAGTGACCAATCAGAATCCAGGCTAGTAGGTCAGTTCACTCTCCTATATAAGAGCAAGCATCGATCAACCTTCACATTCAAAATATACGCTGAAGCACTTACGCACTGATGATGTCACCTCGCCTGGTGATGAAACGTTTGCAACCTGAATGCCAAGCTCGGCGAACATATCAATGCCAAAACCATCAATCCGAGCTACAAACAACACTACCACTGTTCCCAACCATCAGGTTATCAAATAACAACATACTTCTTATAGAGTTAAGTGTGTACAGTTTTATCTCCGAACTTGGTTTATCTTTTTACGCATCTTGTAAATTCGTTAGCATATGTGCCCGTAATCAGTTTCCACAACAAAAGTTACAAGTTTGTTTGCCAGTTCCATCCGTCTCATTGACATTAGTCTGCCCAGCACTGAACGGCATTACGCTAACGTGAGCTGGAGTTGCCAGTCTGCCAGCGCGTTCTATGACCTGGTTGTGCTTGTCCCGTTGACAACTTTGAGCATGGTACTGTCCTTGAACTGCGAAGTCCAAATTATTTTCAGCATGTACCAAACCCATCAGATCACTGTTGTATCAAACATCTTTTGTTCAATGGATCGACTGAAGCAGAACTGTCCAGTGGCCCTCAAAGATCGCCTGGTCCCGTCCCAATGAAATTTTTTTTATGAAAGTAATGTAAATGTTGGGTTCGAAATCCCAAAATTCATGCGTGAAGTTTTTCGTAGATAGTTATTGGATCTTCCTACGTGAAAATTGTTTCGAATTATTCGGCCTGTCTGTAAACGGGAACTTTCCCAAGTTTGATAACTTTGATGAACAGGTCGTTTCTTGCGGTTCTTTTTGAGCGAACACATTTATTGTGAGTATGAACTCAAACAACCTGACGGCTGATATATACCTAAAACAGCATTTCATCACTGCGCTAGCTTTAGCAATATCTTCAATTAGGAGCGACCAGGCCACAGAAAAAATTGGAATTTTGCTTAATCCGAATCAGCGGAAGAGGCAGCATTCTCAGATGTGGCAAACGTTCTACCAGCTAAGCGATGCAGTCACTATGATAGCCTCGAAATTTCACACCAAGGAACCTTGTCTGGACAGTCAGTAGTTTAGATCGTTCAAAAGAATTCATGCGACACAGAAATCTGACTAAATAACCGACCTCAAATGTGAAGGCTATCAGCTCCCGACGTGGCTACGTAGCTGTTGTATTTGTATCCGATCCCCCTCCGCCAAATGCCTTACGGACAATAACAACGCTAGTGAGAACAAGTCACTCAGCAGAAGCGCATCGTGTATTGTCGCATTTACAAGCAATCGGGTCATTTTAAAGTGCATGGACGAGTGAGTCGTTGGTCGCTGAAGTCGGGACCAATCAGAACACTAATGGAGCCTTGGCACGAGTGCGGAGCACACAGGCGGCCTTGACGCATATACAACACCACCTCCGCCTTAGCTCGAATAGCGGTCAGACCTGCAGCGCGTGTGTTATGCGCAGGACAAAATGTAAACTGCCGAATCACAGGAGTGTCCATTGATGCAGTAATGTAGGTTAAGTAATCACTTCCAGTCTCATATACAAAACACAAATTTGACAGATTGAACTGTATACTGCATCAGCGCATGAGACTCAGAGGCAGTAGTAGTAGTAGTAGTAGTAGTAGTAGTAGTAGTAGTAGTAGT
>QNGE01001549.1:149238-160223 GCA_008508345.1 Paragonimus westermani
TCAGGGCAGAAGATGTGAACCGTCTTCAAGTATTTGATCACTGATGTCAGCGTTCAATCGCTCGTATCGGGTGGCACCAGCGTGTAAGTAACGAAGAGGTTAGAAAGCGGGTGTTTGGTAGTGATTGCCAAACGAATTCTTTTGTCCAATCTCTACGTTTCCACAGGCTTAGATGGTTAGGTCGCGTATTAGGGATGCCAGCTAGTCGTCTTCCACACCGAGCACTGTTCACTGACACTGCGACCGACTATTGTAAGGTGCGAGGTGGTCAGATAATGGCCTGACGTAGGGAAATCAAGTCGTTCACCAAGGGGTTGGCCACTGTGGGTCGTGTTCGTCTTCCGGGCTGGGGCCCTCACGATTCACAGAGTCGGTGGTTGGAGATTCTAAGCAAGATAGCGGCTAATCGAGCTCAGTGGCGTGAATGTTGTCGTCGTTTGCCCGATTTGTCTGTGAAGTGAGTGCATTTAATGACGCGGGGCACTGAAAGCCGTAAGGGAGCTGTCATGATGATGACGTCTTACTCTCACTTGCAGCTCGGTTGTTTGTTTGCAAGGTGTAGGCACCTTGATGTTGAATGTTTGAATATAGACGTAGTCATTTCCAGTAGTTAGGTCCCTTCCCGTCCCCTTCTTTTTCCTTCTCTTTCTATATAGGGTTTGCTTTCTTCTGCTTTATGGTTGTGGCAGTTAAGTATTAGTGTGAACCACTGATGTATTGCTGTCTATGATGATGTTTCACATGATGGCTTACAACCGTACCGCTAGTGTAACTGCTCCTCAAGAAACGGTGGCAAATGCATTCATGGGACGTTGGGTAGCGCAGTTTGGCTGGCTATTAGTTTGTAACAGCAGATGGTGCATCACATCTTGAAAGACATTCCTCAGCCCTCTCGAATATTATAGGACGAAAACACATTCGCGCTACGGCTTACCATTCGGTAGCAAACGAGATACCTGAGCGTTTTCACTGCCAACTAAAAGCCGTCATTAGTGTGCACGCTAACTGCTTAGAGACAGGGGCAATTCCGTTAGTTATTTTATGCTTACGGACCAATCTCTGCAAACTCCACATAGCGGCCCTTATCGTGTAATCACAGGAGACGAAAACCCCCGCCGTTAGCCGCGACGGCAAACGCGGCGTAATTTAGGTCAACAAGTCCAAGCCAGCGTTTATGGAAGAATTACAAGACGCAAGCCATATATCGGCAAGAAGCGCTGTCCTTCTGGAACCTTAGGTGTCAACAGAAAGCGTTCTGTCCCCGGAACCCCCTGTGGCTGTCGACACCCCCACACTCTCGATCTGTGCTCCCTCTACCGTCAAGCATAATCTTCTTGGTAGGGAACTTCGCAAATTCTTTCGTTTGGCATGATGCGTCAATACCTATTTTTTGAAGTGTTTTTATTGTTATATAATGCATATAAATATATACATTTTCATAATTGTGGCTCTGCTCACTAAAAAACACGCCTTTCTAAGTTATTTCACATAAGGAAGTCTTATAAAGAAGGGTTTATACTGGTTTGTCTAATTATGCATCTTTTGTGATACTGTGTGAGCGGAAGTAGACACAAACAAAAGCGGTGCGTTGGTTATATTTCCAGTCGTGTTGTTTGAGTTATTTGATGCATCGCCAAGTCCGCCACCGAAACGGTGTTGCCAAGGATCAGCTTTGCTCAAGTGCTAACCGTAATTTTTTGTTGAGTCTATCACAATTAAACATGACCACAAGAAGATAAAAGGCAGCGATACTCAACGTAACATATCCGCGAAGTTGTCGGCTGTTAGGTTATTAGTCAAACGGACATGCTGGCATAGTGAGTTATTCCTTTCCGTTAGTCGTGTGGGTACATCACCGTTGTTCTTTTCAGTTCCAGATGATCCGAACATGGTACGTGGAGAGAAAACTCCCACCTACCTGTCGTACAGCACTGAACAAACCTAGCCCCCTTCTTATCGACAGTTTTTAGGGGTGAGCAGCCCAATCCGACAGAGACTTGGTAAAACTCCTGTAACGGAAGGTCTGCGCCATGAAAAATAAGCCTGGTAGGTATACGGACCGCATGAATTTTAACTCAAAAAGCAGTGAGGATATGTAAAACATCAGGCACAGAGCATGTTCCTCCTGTTGTTCCAAACTACTTTCACTTCTCATACATTCTGACTTCAACCTTGTTATCCTTAATAACTGAGCTCATGAATCTGTTTTCAACCCAAAAACGTTAATCCACGACGGCTTCAGCCCGATTCGATTTTAGTGTTGACGAAACTACCGAGTGGCTCTTTTCATGAGCCACTCAATAGCACACCGTGATATGCATTGTTTGGAGGAATAAACAACCTTTACACACTTCTTGATCAGAACTACCAAAATTGGCTGCATTTTTAGCAAGAAATCATAAGTCACAATATATCTGGTTAGCTATCCGTTGCGCAACACCACGAACAATCTAGTCGCACTGGGTGTAATTTTACAGGACTTTCCTTTGTGAACAAAACGCAAAATAAGCCACATCGATTGTGTACGTGCTTCAAGTGTTAACGATCTTTTAGTGCTAACGGGGTGCAGATGGTAAGGACCAAAGTGCAAGTTGGAGACTCAAAAACCTAAGCTAATTCCCAGCTATGAATGCCATATAATGAAAGAAATAAGTGGAGCATTCGAAAACAAACACAGTGCAATAACTCCAGCCACAAAACTCACAATTTTTCCTCCCTCGGCAGACGCACATAAGCAACTACAACAAGAAACTGCGGAAACGGTGAAAAATTTTTCAGAGATAACAGATGGAACGATATGATTCGATATCAATTTCGTATTTCTGCGAACAACGGTCGCTAGCAGTTTCCATCTCCTACGAGCAACATCCCGAGATTTATCCATAGAAGAAAATGGAACGGCTGGAAAATTAAGGAGTTTATTGAGGTAAGTAAAGATGAAAACGGGTTTCATTCATCTTTGGCAGGGCCCATTATAGCCACAGCCTCGATTTCAACTTTTGCTAGCTATAGGTGCAGGATAACGTATACGTCGGGAAATGACAGTACCTTAGGCAAGCAAGCAACTTGAAAAGCCGCCCTGGCAGGATAAGGCTCTTTGAAATCTACACGCCAGAAATATTTAAAACATAGAATCTTACACTGCCCATAGATGGTGTTTACTTTAGTGAAATCACTCATATCCGCTAGTAAGACAGTGGTCTTAACAACGTTTGCCAGAGTGAGACCTGCAGCCTCTAAAATTCCCTTAATATTCTGAAAAACTTGATGAGTCTGCGCTTCTACATCACCAGATGGAAAATCCATTGTTTCCGGGACTAGACCCAATTGACCCGATACATAGAGAGTGTTGTTGACAGCCACGGCTTGACTGAAACGCTTATCATATCATGTATCGAAAATTACCTGTAGGGGCCGATAGCCTTGGGGGCTTTGTTAGTGCAGATAACCTTACGAACTACGGAACTCATAACCCGGTGCGTGTAATCGGGAAGGTGAGAGAAACCCGCGCACAGCAACTTACCTTATAAACCCCGGCTAGATTGCACTTTTCAAGGTCATTTTGTTCCTGTGGTTTAGTGTAACGCGTAACCAAAACCAGCGAGCGCGCACGAATTGAATTTGTGTTGTGTAACGCAGTTTGCTGTTGACGCCATTTTGGTTTTCGTTCGTGTAAGTTGTGTGCATGTCTTACTGGGCCTTCGGCTCATATTTGTTTCTGTTATCTCGTTTTACAGGACTATCGTTGGCACCCCGTACTTCTGAGGAACGCTGTCTCCCGGTGTCTCCACGTTGCACAAAGTGGGTTTACGAGTGTATCGGGTACACGAAGCCAGAACTTCCGGCTTGCTTGTTACAGCTGTGTGACGAGGCGTGCTACTGTGTTGTCGGTGCCGTTTTAGCTTTCGTTTGTGTAAGTCGTGTGCATGGCTAACTGGGCCTACGGCTCATGCTTGTTTGTATTGTTCCTTTCTCAGGACTGCTGTTCGAACCCCTACTTCAGAAGAACGCCGTCCCCTGGTGCGTCTGCGTTTCCCGAAGGTTGGTCCACGAAGTCACGGGCATTCAAAGTAGAGTAGGCTGGCCCGCATGTTACATTAGTTCACTTCACTTCAGTTCACAGAACGTCGTGGCCAGTATCCTGGTAGTATAGTTTCTTGCGCCAGCAGGCAACACCCTTCTGCGTTTCGATTATGAAGGTCCATTTCCAGACTACGGCTGACTGATACCCGTAACCTGTAATCAGAGTGAGGTCTGTACATAAGGGAAAGAGGAAGAAAAACGAAAGAACGAGGAATAATACGTCTGCAAGCTAGTTAGTAAAGTAGAGACAACCGTACTGCGATGGCCATCCACTCTCGCACACAACCAGTGAAATCTGCCACGTCCCTCAGCCGTATATCTAAACGAATATGTAAATGCGATCTTTCTCTAACACTACAGTCGTATGATACCAGGACGAGAAATACTGCTCCGCCTGCACATTGTAAGAAGGGTTCATGGGCTGTGTACGTGCATGGCAGATTACTGTGGCTGCGGCTGAAGCTAGTTGAATTAAGAAACAGGGATATGTTTAGAAATAGCTCAATCTGTCTGAACCCCCGATTACTCATTGGCGACACATGAACTCACTAATACTGAGACAGTCCGACGTGAAGTGCTGAATCAGGAAGCAGGATTCTACAGCCTTCATCTCCCACTGCATTACCAGGTAGAACCAATCCTGCTATCTTCGAAATAGAACCATGTGCATTTTTGACGGCATTTTGTTTTGTGTTCGTTATATATGAAAAATATTTTCTGGAATGGTCTCCACGTCGTGGCCTCAAGATTTCGCTCCGAGGTCTAATTCTGCAGCCTGTTTAGTACGGTCTTATTATTAAAAAATATGATTACAAATAAAATACAGCTGAGTACCCGTGGTAGTGGGTACAAACTCAGTTTGAGCTTTGTGTATGTCAAACGGTCATACCTACGGGCTGTCATGAGATTTCAAGAAATGAGAAGAGAGGATAGAAGAGTGTAGGATTCCCATGGGTGAGGGCGCTGAAGTTAATCTGAAACTGCAGTACTATTTGGCGGAGGAAAAGCTAGTTGGTTATTCCAGAATGAGGACGTGGATGTATAGTGGATGGCTTTAGCTGTTCATTACCAGTAACGCTAAGTCATATTAGTATATAACCCGTGTATCCGCACAAACGACAGCTCGGATGCAAAACATATTTTCCTGTTATGATCGACTGTGCATGTTCAGGATCAAATAACGTAAGAGATTGGAACATTATTTCGTACATAACAAACGAATAGATAAATGGTAAAAGTATGGAACATTGCACAGGTAACCACACCTAAAAAATTGTCTACATCTGGGGAAGCCACGCACAACTTACATGCATAGACACGGCCTACATACGGGGTTACAAACACCTCCGAAATGAATACAAAATTATCACAAAACAACATGAGGTGCAAAAGCATGAAACCACTATAATGTTCCGGGAAATATTTAGCCATCAGCTACGTATAACGTAGATGCACGTCCCCGATGTGAAACTTACCTGGATAACGGTTTGTTTCAAACGGCTCGTATCAGTCGTCCACACCCTCATCTAGTATTTGGTCTACTGCATGCTTACGAAACCGTTGCAAACTCAACGTCATTTCATTCACGTTATCCATGTGCACACATTGCCCAGACCACTGAAAAATACCAGATTGGCACTCATTAATAAACCTAGCAGAATGACTTCATGTGAGCTGCACTCAGAACATGCACATTTCATGGGGTCTTCCAAACAGTCGACTCAATAGTCCGGTTGCCTGAGTAAATCCCAAATAAACCGCGAAATACCATAGCAACTAGTTCACAGAATCACACGCTTTAATAACCAGCGCGAAAATAGTGATATCTCATAAAGTCATTGTCGAGGAATTTTGCATACACATCATTCGTCATAGCAAATGTGATCACTCCACGTCTTCTTAATTAACATGGGATTACGTTCTTTTCTCAATCCGATAAACATCCGTTGTGCGAGGAAATTTTCTGCGACCGGTGGAGGTACGTAACCCGATCTTGACCGGATAACGCGGCAGATTTTCAACTTTTCGACGGTTCCCAGCGATCGACGAAGTCCTCAGCCGCAGTCTGTCCAATAGTTCGCCGGACTTTAGATTTTCCCGACCACCCTCGTCAAAGCCGAACCAAGTCAACAATCTTCCGACGTTAGTCGTATCACGTAAAAGTGACACCCTCGACATTCATTCGGACGTTTGTAGTGGCCTAATCAATCAAGTGATAGGAACTAACTAAATATGGTAACACTGAAAGAAGCTGTAACGGTAACTGGCGTGTACAAACAGTATACGTATAAGTAGAAGGAAGACGTATTTAAAAATTGAGAATGACTTACCGACAGGTCAAAATCCGTGAATTCGGACAGGCCACCGCCAGAGAGAAAGACAGCACCATGGAGTAGGTCTACACGATGACTGATAATTAATTTCACACACGAAGTGAAATTGCGAACGTTCGGCTTCGATAAGTCAGCATACACGCGGAGCCAAAAACGTTTCGCCGTGCGATAACTTCACCAGCCCAAGTGTCCACGCAAACAAAGAGGACAGAGATGGCGCGCGGCTTGCCGCGTTGTATTGCTCAAGATAACAAAATTAAAAAATGATGATGATGCTTTCAAACAAGTGTACACATGAAGATAACGGAAAGGTGTGTATAGAACTATACAAGACAGTTGCAAAATATAATTGTGAACTGTAGATACTACATGTTCCCCCCGGAGTGACCTCCAACTATTTGGGACGCCGACTGATACATGAGGTGCCTACGGATAGTAGTTCCTCAGCGATCTCACCAATTTGTACACGGGTTCGAGGGTGGGGCCCGAAGTACCCGGATCCAGTCAGTTTGAACGTTTTGGTATCCGACAGTTTTCTGTTGACCTGAAAGGCAGTCATTGACAACAGGACGTGGCCCCGCACCTGGGGGTTATAGAGAATGCCAAGAACAGACTGAACTAAGTATCTAACGGAACAGAGCGATTTACAAATCCAACAGTTCCATAAATATGTGGGGAATCAATACCAATTTGAAACGGTCCCTAGAAGGGCAGCCAACAATCTCTGATGGAAGGTCGTTCCGGCGGTCGGTAACTCTACAAGAGAAGAACTGTTTCCCAAAGAAGATCCAGGGTTGATGTAGACAGTTGTCACCTACTGGGGTAAAGGACTGCTGCGCGAGTCCTGCGCTAAGGGGAAAGTGTGCTAGAGTTTCGTCACCCCGGAGTCTTCGGAACTCAATTGGATAAAGAGCAATAGTTTCGGGGCGAGACTCGCGGGAGAGATATTGGAAGACAGTGACTATTTTGGTAGCTCCTCGCTGGACACGTTCAATGAAGAGTAAGCCCCTCTTCAAACCAGTGTCAACGACTTGATCAGCAGACTCGGACAGTGGTCTTATAATGACTCAGTAAAGCCTTTCGATGGCGTGCTTGTCTATGTGATGAAAGGCTCTCCACATCAACCCGAAAGTCACAAATGTCCATATGACGGCCATCTGGTGGTGTTAAAAGTAGGATAAGTCAGACGATGGCCAAGTCCTTAGGTACTTTATGAGGTAAACTTTCGCGATATCTATTAAATTTTGCACGCTATGTATCATGGATAAATTCCCGCAGTCTCCTCCGAACAGCATGTGTGCGCACTTGCTGTTGCTTAAGGGGAGACTACAGTAATCTTACAAGCACTTCATATGGTCAAGGGCAATCTGCAATGTACCAAATTTTTGAATCATCAGCATAGAGGAGGACGCTTCTGGAAATAAGTTCGGGGAGTTCATTGATGTATATCAGAAACAACAGTGGACCAAGTACCGATCCTTGAGAATGAGATCGAAAGGCTTGAACCTTTTTTCTATTCTGAAAGTCATGTTACTAAGAAAGGAAGTAATCCGGCAGAGAGCCCCTTTCTGGATTTCATAAGCCGCTAGTTTATGTGTGAAAAGACCGTGTGGTACACGGTCAAAGGCTTTGGAAAATTCGAAGGAGGTAGCATCCGAGATATGACCCTTGTCCTTGGCCTCCGTTAGGCTGTCTATGTAGCATATTGATTATGCATGACCGATCGGGAGGAAAGCCATGCTGAGTAGGGGAGAAAAGGTTGCTCGAGAAGAAATGCTTGAGGATGGCGCGTTTCAACAGTCGCTCCATTATCTTGCGTGGAATGCTGGTAAGGCTGACTGGTCGATAACTCGCAGGAGAGTGACGATCACCTGGATTAAATATAGATGTGACGGTGGCCTTTGGAAGAGTGTCCGTCCGAAATGTCTGCCCAAACAGATTAAAGAGGGGCACCGCCAAACCGAGGTTCACTTCTTTGAGGACCCGGTGATAGACTGCGTCGGATCCCAGGGTACTACACGAATTGACCTTAAACAAGAGATCCTGAACGTCGAGCACATAGAAGTCAGCTGTCATGAGTGAGTATTGGAAGTTTCTCCTTTGCAGAATTGTATAACGGTTTGGCAGATCCGCATTGTGGACTGCTGAATAGAATTCTCTGACAACCTCGGCAACCACTTGGGGGTTGAGAGAAGTTTCTTTGTCGGGAAACCGCATAGGAAACCATGGGGGCTTAGTTTTTCTCTGGCGGCGCATGCACTTGAAAAGAAAATACTTACTCTCGAGAGCTGTCAGTAGGATTTTTGACTGTGCCTGTTGGGTGTGTTGACGGATTTCAGGCTCTCACCTGTTTCGTACTGAGCGAAAGGCTTCCAGGTCTTCCGGCCTACCCACCAGCTTCTGATTAGAGAATGTACGAGGCGGCGAAATATGTCCGCTGTAGCGGTGCACGGGAGGAGGACTTCTATAGTTTTCGAGGAACAAATGTTTCATCAACCTCGTGAACGATAGCTTTAAAAGAAAGATAGTTTGAGTTCACTGAGTCGGATGCAAGGCTGAGTGTGCTTAAGAATGTCTTCAGTGTGTTAAAGTCTGTCTTATGGAACTTTCGGAATGAATTCCCTGTTGAAGCACCTGGAGGGCAGTAACAGATAAAGTCAAGAGCCAGTACATGTGGTCACTATGCCCCAGCGGCGATTTGATAACCACCCTTTCTACCAGGTGACCTTCATTCGTGACAACCAGATCAGGCAAGGAGGGTGTCTGTCCTGGACGGTGCCTTGTAGGTAGTTCGAGATGCTGTGTCCAGGCTTTCTCATGGATCAACACTGCCAGGGGTTTCGAGAATCCGCAGTCAGAGTCCTCATGAGGAACAGCTATGGAGTTGAGTTTGGATGTGTCGAAGTCACCCATAATAAGAAGATGGGAGTAACACTGGGTAGACGTGAGACGGTCTACAGCGACAGGAGTGGCCTCGTCGTCGAATGCGTCACACGGCGGCGAACGATACATAACACCGACAAGGAGCGTGTCACGTCTACGAAGTTGGAGTTCAACCAAGAGTGGGGCGCATTTCTCCGGGAGGGCAAATTCCCTATGACAGATGGTACTATGAGCCTCTGGCTTAGGAAGACAGCACAGCCTCTGATGCGTCTATGGGAGGAGTCCGTTTGGTAAAAAGAGTACCCAGGGACATGCAGTTCAGTATCACTGATATCCGCGGGATGCCAGGTCTCTGTTAAAGTAAGAATGTAAGGATTGGTATAGTGGATGTGTGCGGGTGCATAACTGGCGGCATAGCTTAGAGCCCTCTTGGGGGGTAGTGGCCGTTTTATCACAGCCTGAGCATATATGAGCGTCCTTGTGGAACGCTTCGTCCGCGTATGTTAGCCCAAGGTCGATGGTCTTCGGATCACTCTTGCTTGCAGATTTTCTACAGGGTAATTTGAAATTTTGCACGTCTGAAAATTTGGGTAGGGTTATAGACCAGAAGAGGACTTAGGACGAAATGATCCCGATCCAGCCGAGGAAAGGGCGGCTGAGATGATCCAAGTACGAGCCTTTTTGGACACAGGGGTGGCCCCAACAGACTCATTGGGTTATAAAGCTTGGGGATAAGCTAAGTTTTAACGTAACTTTTATAAAGTGAAATGATTAGGGGTCTAGAAGAAGAGTGGTGGTTCCTAACACTTTTGAGAGGTGTTCTTTTTACCCCGCGCATTGTCACAGTTTATTTACCACCGATGGCGATAGAGGCATTTTTCTCTGGTGTGGGTGCTTCTTTGATGCATTTGGGAACACAGGTCTAGCCTTCAGAGCGGGGCTAACTACTTTCACGTCAGCTTGGTCACCCTTCATGGATGACCTTGTTCGAGCATGCTGGCGACGCTTCAGCCGATCATGCAATGAGCGGTTCAATGAGACTACCCTGAGATTAGCATGGCTTCTCTCCATTTCAGCCGGCTTCCAGTACTTCCTTCGTACGGATATTTGCAGATAGCATCACAATATGTCCGAGTGGATTCTCGGCAGCTTTGGAGCGAAGTCTGCTGACGGAAACGGCGCTTGTGAAGTCTGGGGGGAGGAGGCGTTTAACACCGTTCTAGCTTGTTCTGCTGGAGAGGATGTGGTCGGAAGTCGTCCCAACATTATAAGTCTCTTCTCACGATGTTCCTTGTCTCTTAATCTCGTCGCGGCTTCTTCAATCTAAGCGGTTGATTCCGTGAAATGAACAGTTTATCATTTAAAATTTGGAAGTATGATTTGCAACAGCAGAGTAAAACTTCCCATAATATCCACATCCTTGGAATAAACCCGATGCCGAAAGTAACTTCAGATGCACCAATGAAACATTTCGCCAGTACCTGACGCGAACAGCGTCGCAGAAATGTCTAAGTTTCTCGGATAAGGCAAGGTAAAAGGGGAAACGACCGACTGTTGTTATGAGTGGGGTGGACTCCAACGAAACTATACGACGTTGAAAACCTCGTAAACCGCTTGGTCAATAAAGAGTTTTGAATATATTTTGGCCAAAAAAGCATTACTTACATAACGGATAAATAAATAGAT
>QNGE01001550.1:0-23769 GCA_008508345.1 Paragonimus westermani
GCCACCCGAGGTGGTTGAAACGTAGAGTATTACAACTCGTTCATAACTTTGTTATTCTTAGCCCATTTATTATTTGAGTAAATGTTACATAACATTTATGCAAACTTAGAATGCAAAGGTTTACTTATAAACAGTTGGGGTTTTGGTTTCTAGTGGACGAACACCAGTCACAGATAGTAGCAGCGTTCATAACGTACGTTTTATTATTGCAGAAGCACATCGTTATCAAGAATTCTCATTGGATGCCCTCAATTTGCGCCAGCCTAAGCGGATAGTAACATTAGTAACTCGCGTGCTCCCTTCATGTCCGCTGTCAACATTTAGATGTTATCATAATTTGCACACTCATGACAGAATTCTGAAAAGCCCGAAAACATTCATATGGTCGCGTAAATATTAGACAAGTGGATGACTGTTTGTAAACCGAAATCCTTGATGAATATTTTTTAATTTGCTGACTAACCTGGAATCAAAAAATGTTCAATATTTTGTAAATAGTGCCAGTTCATAAGAAGTCTGGATCTTCAAAATTCGTATCCAGCAATGTGCTACTTCGTTTCATTACTATCTAGGAGAACGATAAGTTAGTATGAAACCCTTGTAATTTTATCTCCATCACAGGTTAAATCATGATGTACATTCCAACTCAACACGACCATAACCACTTCAGATAGGTAGGACGTAAACCGTATTCTTACTGTATAGCATATTGCTGATCCTCCTCTTCCCCTCATATCTGCGTCTATAATTAAATTTTGTCCAAGCCTTAGAATGTCCGCGGTTTGCAGTTGCTATCTGAAACACAAACCAAATTGCCTGCTTCCTTAAATCACTCATTCGCAGAGGCAATGAGTGTTTACCCTCTGACATGCTTGTGCGCCATAATCAGGTCACCTTCAGACACTTGAGCGATGACCGCATTGCTGATTAACTTCATCGATAACACGAATATGTTGCACTGCACACAGGTATACAAATCAAGAAATAACTTCACAGAAGACATTGAGTTTCAGGATTTCATTCATTTAAAGGTCCAATTTGTAATTCCACGATTTCCAGTGTCTCATTAGTGTCTATTTATGAGCCAAACAGAAGCTCAGGACCACGGGAATTGATTTTCATAAAAATCAACGAATCTAAGGAAGCCGTATGTTTCCGATAAGGATGAACTAACGTATTGAGTTATAGAAGTAATCGATGAAAATGCAAGGTTGAACGTTACGTGTAGTATTGCCAAATAAAAGTTGACCCCAAGTCACCAACTTTCCAAATGCACTTTCATCCGAAATGTTGAGTGTACAAGAAATTACCTTTCAAGAGACATTTTGTGGCACACAATACCACTTCTGTCGATAAAAATAAATGCCGATTTCAATCATGTCTTCCCGCCTTTGGCTTCCTAAGCGCATACATTTTATATTCCAGGCGGACATTTTTGCGTGGCTGCTTGCTGTTGACGCATGCCAGTTAATTGCAGTTCTGTTTATCTACCGTTTTCAAGGTCGTTCCGATTGCATATTTCTGATTGTCGTTTCAGGTTTTCACAAGTTGAACATAATTTGCTTTGCACCAAGGAGTCAGTGTTAGGTAATCAAGCGCTATCCTTTTCTCCCCCTGGTTGGTGCCGTCGACCGGAAACTATGTTGGGATAGGGCACTACCAATGACGCGAAACTTCGTTAAAACATACATGGTTTTGGCGTCTTCAAGTTATTGTGTTTCGACGGTTTGGGTATCACCTCGGATCGCCTTCACGCAAATTCGTCAAACTCCATTCAGTGAATGAGGATGTACTCATCTTGACACCTTGTTTTTTGAACGTCATACTCGTAGCCGTGCTCTCGAAAACCGGTTATTTGTGGATGGTAGCTAGCTACTGTCTGACGCCCATATGTGCAAACCCTAATGATATTAGGTCACCCAATGAACACGCGACATCTCACGTCGCCTGGTTCACAGGGTGTGGACCTCCGAGAAAGCACGTTGTGGATCCTCCTACTGCACAAACTGGAGTACGGAAGACTAAACAGTTGCATTGCACCAGGCTGTAATGTTGAATCGTCCTGTGGAGTACTACTTGTAATGTGAACTTCGTTTATGAAAACGCCCAATGTATCCCGATTAAAATATTTGACAGCTTTCCGCTCCCACTAAAAACAACCGGCTTACGATAAAAAACTCACGTGTGGAATTGATGACCACAGTTTCAATATTCATCCGTAGAATTTGTACAGCAACACTTCTGATTCGCGGTAGTACGCAACTCATCTAGGCGGTTGTAAACCCCTTGATGCGGACAGAACAAGATGGAAAGCTGAAGGTTGATTTGATCAAACTGGCTCTGTACACAACGAATTAGTGTTCAACAAAAATGTACAACTTACAGTGAAGTGGAGGCTGTGCACGAAGATAAGCCACTAGAAACTGGTATCCTTCAAACAGCAGCCCAAACAAATTAAATTAGCGGTGACAAAAACGATTAGGGATTCATCATGAAAAACAGAAATGGTGGAGGAGTATGATTAACTCCGGAGAGCCCCACAGCAATTGGGGTTCGAGTCCTTCGTCTGCTATTCTCTCACCACATTACTCGTAAAACTTGCAGTAGACAAAATTTCTTTCTCATTGATCATACTCGGAATCAACAACACTTCGATTTTTTAAAATGAAAACCTCGCCTTATGAAGTATTTAGCTTTTATCCTTGACTCTGCGTTCAGTCAGTGATGACGAGGCGGATAATCGGAGTGCTTGCCGTCAAAAATATTGTACACATACGCTGTTGCGACTAAAACGTATGAATCGGGACGAAGAAACGTCATGGGGTATACTTAACTCGTTCAAGATGACAGCAGATCGTACAGAAATAAGCCACATGACTTACATTAATAGCATACATAATATATATCAGCACAATACGTATATCACAACGTTATACAGTTGAAGCCAGCGATGATTAAGAGTGCTTATCAGGAAGTTAATTAGATGCTCTAATTTGCGGCCCAAGTGTCTGTCATTTGGACAGACACCCGCAGTAAACTGAAAAATACGAGAAAACATACGACTCTTAAATTTGACTCGCCGTACGGTATTGAATATACCCCTTGCCTGGTGACCACGTACGTTAGGCATATGAACTATTAAAAATCGTATCCTTAACAAAACCGGCGAGCACATTTCACATGTTAAAGAGGTTTCCGTTAGATTCACTCAATATGGAGAAACAACACGGTACTGTGAACCTTGAATTTCAAATCAACTAGAGGAACAAAGACTCCATTCGCATTATTTCGAGAAAGGTCACATTGACTCCGCTGTATAACTGCATTACTCCGAATGATCCAATGAGTCCATTAGTTAATCTGTTTGTTTCCATTCTGCGAGTTATCATTGCCCGTTTCTAACGTTCATTTTTTGTGCTCTGTGTGAAACTTGTCTGGTGAACGCGGCTTGGTTTACATGAACCTGCGGTCGTTTAAGCGTACACATCACTCATCATATAGTCAGTCAATCAAATGAGGGCACGTGCACTAGTCACCTTACCTCAATACATCTGAGCATATTCTGTGCACCAATGTGTCAAACGTGCACTTCGGTTCCATCCTGTTTCTCTATCAAATTCTGCCTATATTACGGTACATTTTACTGCACTTCGTTGCTTCAACTTTCGAAAGAATACATAGGAACAATCATACAGAGAGACGGCTTACTTTACTACTTGGTGTACAGCAGTCCGTAACGATATCTTCTTGAGCAAACGGCGGCTTCGCATCACGACTGAATGCTTTATCGATGAAGGTATTGGGACACGGTTGTGACTTTTTTGAACGCATGTACTTTCTATCTTGTTGAATAAAAGAGAATGTAGTAGTGATAACCTATCATTGCACCTGACCTCAGTCCGTCCCTCATAAAGTCCAGTCTTATTGTCGAACCAACTTTTAAGAACAGCGTTAATCTGATAGAAAGTGGTATTATGGAACAGAGCATGCAAATCTACAAAAACTGAGATTTGGATAGTTTAAAAGGTAATGTTCTTCAGATAAAATTGTTAGAGTTCTTACCAGGAGTTACTGGCTCAAAACCTATGCACCGAGCCAGCGGGTGGCTGGCGGTGTACTTGAACTCGTGCTTTTCCAGTAACATGTGCCAACATTCTTCCATCTACCAACCTGAAAAATCAGGAAATTGTGGTTTTTCAGCACTCTGGCCTACCTAGACTGAATGATTGTATTGTTGTTCAGTATTCCGTCGAGATGAGTAAGCCATCACACAACCTCCAGAACCAATTTCAGTGTGACAAATTTGTGGTAACTTGCCCTAGAAATGTTTTCATGGTGTGAAAAAAAGGGAAATTGAGTACAGTGTGAACGTATCTAAAACGTTGAGGTAATTGATTCGCGATGCCTCGAAAATAACCTGCGAAGGGAATTCCACGAAGAGTTGCTTCCTCATGAACATGAAGCAAGTGATGTCGTCTCAAATAAAATGAGACTTGCAATTCTAGCCGATCGTGTGTCCCCAAGGCTTGATAAAATTGTCAGTAAGCTCGAGCGTCAAACAGGAACACTGCTAGAAAAAAATAGCCACTGGACAAAAAGAAACGGATTAAAAGTAGCAGAGGTTTGAAAAAAGTAACCAGCTGCACAAAAATGAGTCAAAAGCGACTACCAGCAAGATTCAACAAAAAACTCCAGGAGGAAACAGTCATGGTAAAAAAAACCAAGAGCGAAAACGCCTGCGAAAACATTACAAAAAACAACAAAAAATAATTATGAAATCGCAGAGGGAAACGCAAGGATACAACAGCAAAAAACACCGCCGAGAGAGAGACAGAAAAGGGAGTGCAATAAAAATCGACGGAAGAGATTTCAAGGTCGAATTCGAGTGTGTATCAGAGTTGAAGAAGCCTGAGATGTAAGTTGGAAAACAACTGAGGCCCCACCGAGACTCGAACTCGGGTCGCTGGATTCAGAGTCCAGAGTGATCACCGCTACACCATGGGGCCACGAGCACGCTCACACAGCTTAAAATACCATCAGCACTGTCACGGTAGTTGCGTTGAACACGAATGCTGTGTAATACACTGACAACATTGATTCTAATAACAATTGTCCCCTTCGTTTATCTCTTGGTGACTAGACACGTGGAAACATATGCCTCAGTTTACTGTCCCATTCTCTGTGGCGTTCGGACAACCGTGCGAGTGGATAATGCTGGAGTGAATTTTCCAGACATGAAACTAAAACATTATCTACCTTGACTTCCCCTTTACAACCACGTGACAGAATTACATCTTAGTGATAGTCTCCTCCATTCCAACTCGATCAGTTCGCATACTCTCAGTGTGACACATAGTTGAATCAGTTGTCACTGGCCTGCTCTTATTTTCGATCACATGGGTTAAACTGATCCATCAACGTTGTTTCACCACACGGCGAATATGCCACTCGAATCGCAGACAAGTTGCCAGCCGATATCGTCCACACCCCGCAACACTTAATACCACAGATGCAATCATGCTTAACCGGTTTATCAAAACTGCTTAAATTATGGAAGATTAGGTGTACCAACTGTGGCCCCATGGTGTAGCGGTTATCACTCTGGACTTTGAATCCAGCGACCCGAGTTCGAGTCTCGGTGGGGCCTTGCCGCTTTTCAGTTTCCACCGTTCCCGTTGTGTGTGCAAGGCCTTGCAAACTTGACGCATCATTCCGATTGCGTGTTGCTAATGCGACTGTGCGATTCCATTGCGTGTATCGGTTTACATCAATCTGATTGCAGTTAGCTAGATTTCATAAGTTCATATAAGTATTTGGAGAGCATCGTAATCTCAGCGGCTGCGAAGTATTGGTCGGTCTATCGTTCTGTCTGTCTGTCTGTCTGTCTGTCTGTCTGTCTCTCTCTGTCTGTCTGTCTCTCTGTCTGTCTGTCTGTCTGTCTGTCTGTCTGTCTATTTCGGTTTCATCTGGCGCGTCACGATGGCCGTTCTACGTGTTTCAGCCCTTTTAGGTGCTAATCACTGCGCTCCATTTTTAGGCGACAAGCTCCTCAAATGTACGCCGATTTCATGGGTCACATTCTACTCCTATTACTCATGCTCCAAACCAGATTTACTTAAGCAAACCGGTTGAAGGTTACTGCCGTTCAAAAGCTAAGGCTTCCTAGGAATCGTTCTCTAATGGATTCTGACCTGGTGCTCGTCACACAAAATCAAAGCTTCTCCAGTTTCAGATGGAAACGTCCAGGCAAAACATTCGTTATGCACAAACGGAAATAACCTTGATTCATCCTATTTCTCCCATTGGCTTTTACTCCGGTTACTGCGCTCACCTTGGACGTTCATTCGTTCTAACCAACTGAATCAGTAAATTAGCAATAGGACAATAACAATCTCGTTCTAGACTCTCAGGTCAGTCTTGACTTGTATTGGTTTTCAATTCTTATGGAATGCGATTGGCTTTTGTTTGTTTCGCGTGAGAATCTATGTTATCCTCAAGGCTTGATTCTCCGAATTGTGGAGTAGACTACTTTCCTGACATTACGTTTGGAAGTGCGACAGAATAAATGGTTGCGTCCATTAGGATCAGGCGAAAATTGGTCAGAGCACGTGCCAATGCACGTCTAAAATGACGCGTCCATAGAATCGGTGGTCAAGTGACATGAGTTTAAACCGAAGGACCGCCACTTTTCAACTTAACTATGTGGGAGCTATCTACCGCACCATTTCACCTGCCGGTCTTGATTATGTCCAATGTCACATTTCTGTTCAATCACCTATACATCAGTGAACCAAATGATCTTGACAGAATTTCCTCATGTTTCCTACTTATGATCTGTCAATCTTTCTCGATTGAAACACCGAGAATGAAGACAATGATCACTTTTGTTGTCGTCATTTATGTTGCATAGGAAATTACGTGTGTGCATGACCTCAATTGAATGTGAACTGGTGTGTTGGAGGTTTTCCCAATATCGTTGAGAAACAGATGGTATTACGGCGGGATGTAACGGATTTTGTCATATACAAATGTGATTAACAGACATGCGGTATGAGAAAATCTCTCCAACTCACGTCTCTCGGCGATGAAGCTGGTGACAACTGGCAGAGACATAAGATTACGAACCGTCATATTTAGTCTGGTAGCTCCAAAACGCACGAGGAGCACACCATTCATTTGTGAGATAGTTAAACGCGAAGTTGTCAAACAATGGCAAACACCGAGTTGACCATATTACGACTGATTTACAATCTAACTTCAGACCCTGTAATCCCAATGATCATGTTTGGAGGACGGTCATGTTGATTTCATTCTGAGACTACTTTTACACAGCCTGTCCCATTGTGTCTATTGGCCACTTGACTGGTTCGCATTCTGTGCTCTCGTGGAGAGATCAGACATTCTAGTGCTCATGTTATATGGGGCGTGAATATTGCCTCACTAATGCTGTTCAGTTTGCAGGAGGTACAGTAAGGCGGTTGACTGAACAAATGATTACATCACTTGACTAAATCCATGAGCAGGAGAATAGGTCTTAAAACGTACCGTACATTGATACACCTTTGTAAGTTAAATAGTCTCTAGGTGCGTCACACGAACACAATGATCATTCTGGTGTTCTGATTGAAACGATCGCCAGAATTGCACATTTTAGCTCATGTTACACCACTTTTTCCATTATTGCATATAAGCATTCCGTCTAATGAAGTGAAAATCAGCCAACAAAAATTGAACTTATCCTTATATTGAGTTGTTACAACGGCTTAAGAGAGGTTCCAACTTACTGAACACATATGGAGAGCGGTTTCATCCACAAAATTCAGGAATACTGGTTCACGTTGTCAGTGCTCTCAGTAAGACTGACTTAGCAATGCATCCGTATGACACCGTACACTATCGCTCGATATAATCATCGCGGCTACCAGAAGCAATCTCCTGTTATTCATGTGCCAAACCTGACTGTCTGGTGTGGCCATCGTTGACAGGGTTCACCTTTGATAATTTCACGCATCGTTGTGTTGGAACTTCGAAACGATGTAAATGTGTGTTATAACCTGGTAAGGTGAATGGACGAAAGCTTTCAACCGGAAACAGGGTTGGTACACGTGTCTTCCGCGGTCGTATTCGAGAAAGAAATCGAGGTGTCCAGACCAGTTGCCCGAGAGTCAGCCCGTTGTTGATCTGAAGCGCACAATCAGAGGATAAACGTATATTGATGGGTAATCACGGTGACTGCGATCTTGCTCGTTTCGAGCCACTTATACGGGCATCATGTTCTGATTGCTGAGGATCACGTGACTTAACAGAATCACCGGTTGAACAGAGTGTGTATCAGAGGAATCTAGGGGGAATGACGCGACAAGATTGTTCGGTCTTACACGAGTTGAAGAAGCCTGAGATGTAAGTTGGAAAACAACTGAGGCCCCACCGAGACTCGAACTCGGGTCGCTGGATTCAGAGTCCAGAGTGATCACCGCTACACCATGGGGCCACGAGCACGCTCACACAGCTTAAAATACCATCAGCACTGTCACGGTAGTTGCGTTGAACACGAATGCTGTGTAATACACTGACAACATTGATTCTAATAACAATTGTCCCCTTCGTTTATCTCTTGGTGACTAGACACGTGGAAACATATGCCTCAGTTTACTGTCCCATTCTCTGTGGCGTTCGGACAACCGTGCGAGTGGATAATGCTGGAGTGAATTTTCCAGACATGAAACTAAAACATTATCTACCTTGACTTCCCCTTTACAACCACGTGACAGAATTACATCTTAGTGATAGTCTCCTCCATTCCAACTCGATCAGTTCGCATACTCTCAGTGTGACACATAGTTGAATCAGTTGTCACTGGCCTGCTCTTATTTTCGATCACATGGGTTAAACTGATCCATCAACGTTGTTTCACCACACGGCGAATATGCCACTCGAATCGCAGACAAGTTGCCAGCCGATATCGTCCACACCCCGCAACACTTAATACCACAGATGCAATCATGCTTAACCGGTTTATCAAAACTGCTTAAATTATGGAAGATTAGGTGTACCAACTGTGGCCCCATGGTGTAGCGGTTATCACTCTGGACTTTGAATCCAGCGACCCGAGTTCGAGTCTCGGTGGGGCCTTGCCGCTTTTCAGTTTCCACCGTTCCCGTTGTGTGTGCAAGGCCTTGCAAACTTGACGCATCATTCCGATTGCGTGTTGCTAATGCGACTGTGCGATTCCATTGCGTGTATCGGTTTACATCAATCTGATTGCAGTTAGCTAGATTTCATAAGTTCATATAAGTATTTGGAGAGCATCGTAATCTCAGCGGCTGCGAAGTATTGGTCGGTCTATCGATCTGTCTGTCTGTCTCTCTCTGTCTCTCTCTGTCTGTCTGTCTCTGTCTGTCTCTCTCTGTCTCTCTCTGTCTGTCTGTCTGTCTCTCTGTCTGTCTGTCTGTCTGTCTGTCTGTCTGTCTGTCTGTCTGTCTGTCTGTCTATTTCGGTTTCATCTGGCGCGTCACGATGGCCGTTCTACGTGTTTCAGCCCTTTTAGGTGCTAATCACTGCGCTCCATTTTTAGGCGACAAGCTCCTCAAATGTACGCCGATTTCATGGGTCACATTCTACTCCTATTACTCATGCTCCAAACCAGATTTACTTAAGCAAACCGGTTGAAGGTTACTGCCGTTCAAAAGCTAAGGCTTCCTAGGAATCGTTCTCTAATGGATTCTGACCTGGTGCTCGTCACACAAAATCAAAGCTTCTCCAGTTTCAGATGGAAACGTCCAGGCAAAACATTCGTTATGCACAAACGGAAATAACCTTGATTCATCCTATTTCTCCCATTGGCTTTTACTCCGGTTACTGCGCTCACCTTGGACGTTCATTCGTTCTAACCAACTGAATCAGTAAATTAGCAATAGGACAATAACAATCTCGTTCTAGACTCTCAGGTCAGTCTTGACTTGTATTGGTTTTCAATTCTTATGGAATGCGATTGGCTTTTGTTTGTTTCGCGTGAGAATCTATGTTATCCTCAAGGCTTGATTCTCCGAATTGTGGAGTAGACTACTTTCCTGACATTACGTTTGGAAGTGCGACAGAATAAATGGTTGCGTCCATTAGGATCAGGCGAAAATTGGTCAGAGCACGTGCCAATGCACGTCTAAAATGACGCGTCCATAGAATCGGTGGTCAAGTGACATGAGTTTAAACCGAAGGACCGCCACTTTTCAACTTAACTATGTGGGAGCTATCTACCGCACCATTTCACCTGCCGGTCTTGATTATGTCCAATGTCACATTTCTGTTCAATCACCTATACATCAGTGAACCAAATGATCTTGACAGAATTTCCTCATGTTTCCTACTTATGATCTGTCAATCTTTCTCGATTGAAACACCGAGAATGAAGACAATGATCACTTTTGTTGTCGTCATTTATGTTGCATAGGAAATTACGTGTGTGCATGACCTCAATTGAATGTGAACTGGTGTGTTGGAGGTTTTCCCAATATCGTTGAGAAACAGATGGTATTACGGCGGGATGTAACGGATTTTGTCATATACAAATGTGATTAACAGACATGCGGTATGAGAAAATCTCTCCAACTCACGTCTCTCGGCGATGAAGCTGGTGACAACTGGCAGAGACATAAGATTACGAACCGTCATATTTAGTCTGGTAGCTCCAAAACGCACGAGGAGCACACCATTCATTTGTGAGATAGTTAAACGCGAAGTTGTCAAACAATGGCAAACACCGAGTTGACCATATTACGACTGATTTACAATCTAACTTCAGACCCTGTAATCCCAATGATCATGTTTGGAGGACGGTCATGTTGATTTCATTCTGAGACTACTTTTACACAGCCTGTCCCATTGTGTCTATTGGCCACTTGACTGGTTCGCATTCTGTGCTCTCGTGGAGAGATCAGACATTCTAGTGCTCATGTTATATGGGGCGTGAATATTGCCTCACTAATGCTGTTCAGTTTGCAGGAGGTACAGTAAGGCGGTTGACTGAACAAATGATTACATCACTTGACTAAATCCATGAGCAGGAGAATAGGTCTTAAAACGTACCGTACATTGATACACCTTTGTAAGTTAAATAGTCTCTAGGTGCGTCACACGAACACAATGATCATTCTGGTGTTCTGATTGAAACGATCGCCAGAATTGCACATTTTAGCTCATGTTACACCACTTTTTCCATTATTGCATATAAGCATTCCGTCTAATGAAGTGAAAATCAGCCAACAAAAATTGAACTTATCCTTATATTGAGTTGTTACAACGGCTTAAGAGAGGTTCCAACTTACTGAACACATATGGAGAGCGGTTTCATCCACAAAATTCAGGAATACTGGTTCACGTTGTCAGTGCTCTCAGTAAGACTGACTTAGCAATGCATCCGTATGACACCGTACACTATCGCTCGATATAATCATCGCGGCTACCAGAAGCAATCTCCTGTTATTCATGTGCCAAACCTGACTGTCTGGTGTGGCCATCGTTGACAGGGTTCACCTTTGATAATTTCACGCATCGTTGTGTTGGAACTTCGAAACGATGTAAATGTGTGTTATAACCTGGTAAGGTGAATGGACGAAAGCTTTCAACCGGAAACAGGGTTGGTACACGTGTCTTCCGCGGTCGTATTCGAGAAAGAAATCGAGGTGTCCAGACCAGTTGCCCGAGAGTCAGCCCGTTGTTGATCTGAAGCGCACAATCAGAGGATAAACGTATATTGATGGGTAATCACGGTGACTGCGATCTTGCTCGTTTCGAGCCACTTATACGGGCATCATGTTCTGATTGCTGAGGATCACGTGACTTAACAGAATCACCGGTTGAACAGAGTGTGTATCAGAGGAATCTAGGGGGAATGACGCGACAAGATTGTTCGGTCTTACACGAGTTGAAGAAGCCTGAGATGTAAGTTGGAAAACAACTGAGGCCCCACCGAGACTCGAACTCGGGTCGCTGGATTCAGAGTCCAGAGTGATCACCGCTACACCATGGGGCCACGAGCACGCTCACACAGCTTAAAATACCATCAGCACTGTCACGGTAGTTGCGTTGAACACGAATGCTGTGTAATACACTGACAACATTGATTCTAATAACAATTGTCCCCTTCGTTTATCTCTTGGTGACTAGACACGTGGAAACATATGCCTCAGTTTACTGTCCCATTCTCTGTGGCGTTCGGACAACCGTGCGAGTGGATAATGCTGGAGTGAATTTTCCAGACATGAAACTAAAACATTATCTACCTTGACTTCCCCTTTACAACCACGTGACAGAATTACATCTTAGTGATAGTCTCCTCCATTCCAACTCGATCAGTTCGCATACTCTCAGTGTGACACATAGTTGAATCAGTTGTCACTGGCCTGCTCTTATTTTCGATCACATGGGTTAAACTGATCCATCAACGTTGTTTCACCACACGGCGAATATGCCACTCGAATCGCAGACAAGTTGCCAGCCGATATCGTCCACACCCCGCAACACTTAATACCACAGATGCAATCATGCTTAACCGGTTTATCAAAACTGCTTAAATTATGGAAGATTAGGTGTACCAACTGTGGCCCCATGGTGTAGCGGTTATCACTCTGGACTTTGAATCCAGCGACCCGAGTTCGAGTCTCGGTGGGGCCTTGCCGCTTTTCAGTTTCCACCGTTCCCGTTGTGTGTGCAAGGCCTTGCAAACTTGACGCATCATTCCGATTGCGTGTTGCTAATGCGACTGTGCGATTCCATTGCGTGTATCGGTTTACATCAATCTGATTGCAGTTAGCTAGATTTCATAAGTTCATATAAGTATTTGGAGAGCATCGTAATCTCAGCGGCTGCGAAGTATTGGTCGGTCTATCGTTCTGTCTGTCTGTCTGTCTGTCTGTCTCTCTCTGTCTGTCTGTCTCTCTGTCTGTCTGTCTGTCTGTCTATTTCGGTTTCATCTGGCGCGTCACGATGGCCGTTCTACGTGTTTCAGCCCTTTTAGGTGCTAATCACTGCGCTCCATTTTTAGGCGACAAGCTCCTCAAATGTACGCCGATTTCATGGGTCACATTCTACTCCTATTACTCATGCTCCAAACCAGATTTACTTAAGCAAACCGGTTGAAGGTTACTGCCGTTCAAAAGCTAAGGCTTCCTAGGAATCGTTCTCTAATGGATTCTGACCTGGTGCTCGTCACACAAAATCAAAGCTTCTCCAGTTTCAGATGGAAACGTCCAGGCAAAACATTCGTTATGCACAAACGGAAATAACCTTGATTCATCCTATTTCTCCCATTGGCTTTTACTCCGGTTACTGCGCTCACCTTGGACGTTCATTCGTTCTAACCAACTGAATCAGTAAATTAGCAATAGGACAATAACAATCTCGTTCTAGACTCTCAGGTCAGTCTTGACTTGTATTGGTTTTCAATTCTTATGGAATGCGATTGGCTTTTGTTTGTTTCGCGTGAGAATCTATGTTATCCTCAAGGCTTGATTCTCCGAATTGTGGAGTAGACTACTTTCCTGACATTACGTTTGGAAGTGCGACAGAATAAATGGTTGCGTCCATTAGGATCAGGCGAAAATTGGTCAGAGCACGTGCCAATGCACGTCTAAAATGACGCGTCCATAGAATCGGTGGTCAAGTGACATGAGTTTAAACCGAAGGACCGCCACTTTTCAACTTAACTATGTGGGAGCTATCTACCGCACCATTTCACCTGCCGGTCTTGATTATGTCCAATGTCACATTTCTGTTCAATCACCTATACATCAGTGAACCAAATGATCTTGACAGAATTTCCTCATGTTTCCTACTTATGATCTGTCAATCTTTCTCGATTGAAACACCGAGAATGAAGACAATGATCACTTTTGTTGTCGTCATTTATGTTGCATAGGAAATTACGTGTGTGCATGACCTCAATTGAATGTGAACTGGTGTGTTGGAGGTTTTCCCAATATCGTTGAGAAACAGATGGTATTACGGCGGGATGTAACGGATTTTGTCATATACAAATGTGATTAACAGACATGCGGTATGAGAAAATCTCTCCAACTCACGTCTCTCGGCGATGAAGCTGGTGACAACTGGCAGAGACATAAGATTACGAACCGTCATATTTAGTCTGGTAGCTCCAAAACGCACGAGGAGCACACCATTCATTTGTGAGATAGTTAAACGCGAAGTTGTCAAACAATGGCAAACACCGAGTTGACCATATTACGACTGATTTACAATCTAACTTCAGACCCTGTAATCCCAATGATCATGTTTGGAGGACGGTCATGTTGATTTCATTCTGAGACTACTTTTACACAGCCTGTCCCATTGTGTCTATTGGCCACTTGACTGGTTCGCATTCTGTGCTCTCGTGGAGAGATCAGACATTCTAGTGCTCATGTTATATGGGGCGTGAATATTGCCTCACTAATGCTGTTCAGTTTGCAGGAGGTACAGTAAGGCGGTTGACTGAACAAATGATTACATCACTTGACTAAATCCATGAGCAGGAGAATAGGTCTTAAAACGTACCGTACATTGATACACCTTTGTAAGTTAAATAGTCTCTAGGTGCGTCACACGAACACAATGATCATTCTGGTGTTCTGATTGAAACGATCGCCAGAATTGCACATTTTAGCTCATGTTACACCACTTTTTCCATTATTGCATATAAGCATTCCGTCTAATGAAGTGAAAATCAGCCAACAAAAATTGAACTTATCCTTATATTGAGTTGTTACAACGGCTTAAGAGAGGTTCCAACTTACTGAACACATATGGAGAGCGGTTTCATCCACAAAATTCAGGAATACTGGTTCACGTTGTCAGTGCTCTCAGTAAGACTGACTTAGCAATGCATCCGTATGACACCGTACACTATCGCTCGATATAATCATCGCGGCTACCAGAAGCAATCTCCTGTTATTCATGTGCCAAACCTGACTGTCTGGTGTGGCCATCGTTGACAGGGTTCACCTTTGATAATTTCACGCATCGTTGTGTTGGAACTTCGAAACGATGTAAATGTGTGTTATAACCTGGTAAGGTGAATGGACGAAAGCTTTCAACCGGAAACAGGGTTGGTACACGTGTCTTCCGCGGTCGTATTCGAGAAAGAAATCGAGGTGTCCAGACCAGTTGCCCGAGAGTCAGCCCGTTGTTGATCTGAAGCGCACAATCAGAGGATAAACGTATATTGATGGGTAATCACGGTGACTGCGATCTTGCTCGTTTCGAGCCACTTATACGGGCATCATGTTCTGATTGCTGAGGATCACGTGACTTAACAGAATCACCGGTTGAACAGAGTGTGTATCAGAGGAATCTAGGGGGAATGACGCGACAAGATTGTTCGGTCTTACACGAGTTGAAGAAGCCTGAGATGTAAGTTGGAAAACAACTGAGGCCCCACCGAGACTCGAACTCGGGTCGCTGGATTCAGAGTCCAGAGTGATCACCGCTACACCATGGGGCCACGAGCACGCTCACACAGCTTAAAATACCATCAGCACTGTCACGGTAGTTGCGTTGAACACGAATGCTGTGTAATACACTGACAACATTGATTCTAATAACAATTGTCCCCTTCGTTTATCTCTTGGTGACTAGACACGTGGAAACATATGCCTCAGTTTACTGTCCCATTCTCTGTGGCGTTCGGACAACCGTGCGAGTGGATAATGCTGGAGTGAATTTTCCAGACATGAAACTAAAACATTATCTACCTTGACTTCCCCTTTACAACCACGTGACAGAATTACATCTTAGTGATAGTCTCCTCCATTCCAACTCGATCAGTTCGCATACTCTCAGTGTGACACATAGTTGAATCAGTTGTCACTGGCCTGCTCTTATTTTCGATCACATGGGTTAAACTGATCCATCAACGTTGTTTCACCACACGGCGAATATGCCACTCGAATCGCAGACAAGTTGCCAGCCGATATCGTCCACACCCCGCAACACTTAATACCACAGATGCAATCATGCTTAACCGGTTTATCAAAACTGCTTAAATTATGGAAGATTAGGTGTACCAACTGTGGCCCCATGGTGTAGCGGTTATCACTCTGGACTTTGAATCCAGCGACCCGAGTTCGAGTCTCGGTGGGGCCTTGCCGCTTTTCAGTTTCCACCGTTCCCGTTGTGTGTGCAAGGCCTTGCAAACTTGACGCATCATTCCGATTGCGTGTTGCTAATGCGACTGTGCGATTCCATTGCGTGTATCGGTTTACATCAATCTGATTGCAGTTAGCTAGATTTCATAAGTTCATATAAGTATTTGGAGAGCATCGTAATCTCAGCGGCTGCGAAGTATTGGTCGGTCTATCGTTCTGTCTGTCTGTCTGTCTGTCTGTCTCTCTCTGTCTGTCTGTCTCTCTGTCTGTCTGTCTCTCTGTCTGTCTGTCTGTCTGTCTATTTCGGTTTCATCTGGCGCGTCACGATGGCCGTTCTACGTGTTTCAGCCCTTTTAGGTGCTAATCACTGCGCTCCATTTTTAGGCGACAAGCTCCTCAAATGTACGCCGATTTCATGGGTCACATTCTACTCCTATTACTCATGCTCCAAACCAGATTTACTTAAGCAAACCGGTTGAAGGTTACTGCCGTTCAAAAGCTAAGGCTTCCTAGGAATCGTTCTCTAATGGATTCTGACCTGGTGCTCGTCACACAAAATCAAAGCTTCTCCAGTTTCAGATGGAAACGTCCAGGCAAAACATTCGTTATGCACAAACGGAAATAACCTTGATTCATCCTATTTCTCCCATTGGCTTTTACTCCGGTTACTGCGCTCACCTTGGACGTTCATTCGTTCTAACCAACTGAATCAGTAAATTAGCAATAGGACAATAACAATCTCGTTCTAGACTCTCAGGTCAGTCTTGACTTGTATTGGTTTTCAATTCTTATGGAATGCGATTGGCTTTTGTTTGTTTCGCGTGAGAATCTATGTTATCCTCAAGGCTTGATTCTCCGAATTGTGGAGTAGACTACTTTCCTGACATTACGTTTGGAAGTGCGACAGAATAAATGGTTGCGTCCATTAGGATCAGGCGAAAATTGGTCAGAGCACGTGCCAATGCACGTCTAAAATGACGCGTCCATAGAATCGGTGGTCAAGTGACATGAGTTTAAACCGAAGGACCGCCACTTTTCAACTTAACTATGTGGGAGCTATCTACCGCACCATTTCACCTGCCGGTCTTGATTATGTCCAATGTCACATTTCTGTTCAATCACCTATACATCAGTGAACCAAATGATCTTGACAGAATTTCCTCATGTTTCCTACTTATGATCTGTCAATCTTTCTCGATTGAAACACCGAGAATGAAGACAATGATCACTTTTGTTGTCGTCATTTATGTTGCATAGGAAATTACGTGTGTGCATGACCTCAATTGAATGTGAACTGGTGTGTTGGAGGTTTTCCCAATATCGTTGAGAAACAGATGGTATTACGGCGGGATGTAACGGATTTTGTCATATACAAATGTGATTAACAGACATGCGGTATGAGAAAATCTCTCCAACTCACGTCTCTCGGCGATGAAGCTGGTGACAACTGGCAGAGACATAAGATTACGAACCGTCATATTTAGTCTGGTAGCTCCAAAACGCACGAGGAGCACACCATTCATTTGTGAGATAGTTAAACGCGAAGTTGTCAAACAATGGCAAACACCGAGTTGACCATATTACGACTGATTTACAATCTAACTTCAGACCCTGTAATCCCAATGATCATGTTTGGAGGACGGTCATGTTGATTTCATTCTGAGACTACTTTTACACAGCCTGTCCCATTGTGTCTATTGGCCACTTGACTGGTTCGCATTCTGTGCTCTCGTGGAGAGATCAGACATTCTAGTGCTCATGTTATATGGGGCGTGAATATTGCCTCACTAATGCTGTTCAGTTTGCAGGAGGTACAGTAAGGCGGTTGACTGAACAAATGATTACATCACTTGACTAAATCCATGAGCAGGAGAATAGGTCTTAAAACGTACCGTACATTGATACACCTTTGTAAGTTAAATAGTCTCTAGGTGCGTCACACGAACACAATGATCATTCTGGTGTTCTGATTGAAACGATCGCCAGAATTGCACATTTTAGCTCATGTTACACCACTTTTTCCATTATTGCATATAAGCATTCCGTCTAATGAAGTGAAAATCAGCCAACAAAAATTGAACTTATCCTTATATTGAGTTGTTACAACGGCTTAAGAGAGGTTCCAACTTACTGAACACATATGGAGAGCGGTTTCATCCACAAAATTCAGGAATACTGGTTCACGTTGTCAGTGCTCTCAGTAAGACTGACTTAGCAATGCATCCGTATGACACCGTACACTATCGCTCGATATAATCATCGCGGCTACCAGAAGCAATCTCCTGTTATTCATGTGCCAAACCTGACTGTCTGGTGTGGCCATCGTTGACAGGGTTCACCTTTGATAATTTCACGCATCGTTGTGTTGGAACTTCGAAACGATGTAAATGTGTGTTATAACCTGGTAAGGTGAATGGACGAAAGCTTTCAACCGGAAACAGGGTTGGTACACGTGTCTTCCGCGGTCGTATTCGAGAAAGAAATCGAGGTGTCCAGACCAGTTGCCCGAGAGTCAGCCCGTTGTTGATCTGAAGCGCACAATCAGAGGATAAACGTATATTGATGGGTAATCACGGTGACTGCGATCTTGCTCGTTTCGAGCCACTTATACGGGCATCATGTTCTGATTGCTGAGGATCACGTGACTTAACAGAATCACCGGTTGAACAGAGTGTGTATCAGAGGAATCTAGGGGGAATGACGCGACAAGATTGTTCGGTCTTACACGAGTTGAAGAAGCCTGAGATGTAAGTTGGAAAACAACTGAGGCCCCACCGAGACTCGAACTCGGGTCGCTGGATTCAGAGTCCAGAGTGATCACCGCTACACCATGGGGCCACGAGCACGCTCACACAGCTTAAAATACCATCAGCACTGTCACGGTAGTTGCGTTGAACACGAATGCTGTGTAATACACTGACAACATTGATTCTAATAACAATTGTCCCCTTCGTTTATCTCTTGGTGACTAGACACGTGGAAACATATGCCTCAGTTTACTGTCCCATTCTCTGTGGCGTTCGGACAACCGTGCGAGTGGATAATGCTGGAGTGAATTTTCCAGACATGAAACTAAAACATTATCTACCTTGACTTCCCCTTTACAACCACGTGACAGAATTACATCTTAGTGATAGTCTCCTCCATTCCAACTCGATCAGTTCGCATACTCTCAGTGTGACACATAGTTGAATCAGTTGTCACTGGCCTGCTCTTATTTTCGATCACATGGGTTAAACTGATCCATCAACGTTGTTTCACCACACGGCGAATATGCCACTCGAATCGCAGACAAGTTGCCAGCCGATATCGTCCACACCCCGCAACACTTAATACCACAGATGCAATCATGCTTAACCGGTTTATCAAAACTGCTTAAATTATGGAAGATTAGGTGTACCAACTGTGGCCCCATGGTGTAGCGGTTATCACTCTGGACTTTGAATCCAGCGACCCGAGTTCGAGTCTCGGTGGGGCCTTGCCGCTTTTCAGTTTCCACCGTTCCCGTTGTGTGTGCAAGGCCTTGCAAACTTGACGCATCATTCCGATTGCGTGTTGCTAATGCGACTGTGCGATTCCATTGCGTGTATCGGTTTACATCAATCTGATTGCAGTTAGCTAGATTTCATAAGTTCATATAAGTATTTGGAGAGCATCGTAATCTCAGCGGCTGCGAAGTATTGGTCGGTCTATCGTTCTGTCTGTCTGTCTGTCTGTCTGTCTCTCTCTGTCTGTCTGTCTCTCTGTCTGTCTGTCTCTCTGTCTGTCTGTCTGTCTGTCTATTTCGGTTTCATCTGGCGCGTCACGATGGCCGTTCTACGTGTTTCAGCCCTTTTAGGTGCTAATCACTGCGCTCCATTTTTAGGCGACAAGCTCCTCAAATGTACGCCGATTTCATGGGTCACATTCTACTCCTATTACTCATGCTCCAAACCAGATTTACTTAAGCAAACCGGTTGAAGGTTACTGCCGTTCAAAAGCTAAGGCTTCCTAGGAATCGTTCTCTAATGGATTCTGACCTGGTGCTCGTCACACAAAATCAAAGCTTCTCCAGTTTCAGATGGAAACGTCCAGGCAAAACATTCGTTATGCACAAACGGAAATAACCTTGATTCATCCTATTTCTCCCATTGGCTTTTACTCCGGTTACTGCGCTCACCTTGGACGTTCATTCGTTCTAACCAACTGAATCAGTAAATTAGCAATAGGACAATAACAATCTCGTTCTAGACTCTCAGGTCAGTCTTGACTTGTATTGGTTTTCAATTCTTATGGAATGCGATTGGCTTTTGTTTGTTTCGCGTGAGAATCTATGTTATCCTCAAGGCTTGATTCTCCGAATTGTGGAGTAGACTACTTTCCTGACATTACGTTTGGAAGTGCGACAGAATAAATGGTTGCGTCCATTAGGATCAGGCGAAAATTGGTCAGAGCACGTGCCAATGCACGTCTAAAATGACGCGTCCATAGAATCGGTGGTCAAGTGACATGAGTTTAAACCGAAGGACCGCCACTTTTCAACTTAACTATGTGGGAGCTATCTACCGCACCATTTCACCTGCCGGTCTTGATTATGTCCAATGTCACATTTCTGTTCAATCACCTATACATCAGTGAACCAAATGATCTTGACAGAATTTCCTCATGTTTCCTACTTATGATCTGTCAATCTTTCTCGATTGAAACACCGAGAATGAAGACAATGATCACTTTTGTTGTCGTCATTTATGTTGCATAGGAAATTACGTGTGTGCATGACCTCAATTGAATGTGAACTGGTGTGTTGGAGGTTTTCCCAATATCGTTGAGAAACAGATGGTATTACGGCGGGATGTAACGGATTTTGTCATATACAAATGTGATTAACAGACATGCGGTATGAGAAAATCTCTCCAACTCACGTCTCTCGGCGATGAAGCTGGTGACAACTGGCAGAGACATAAGATTACGAACCGTCATATTTAGTCTGGTAGCTCCAAAACGCACGAGGAGCACACCATTCATTTGTGAGATAGTTAAACGCGAAGTTGTCAAACAATGGCAAACACCGAGTTGACCATATTACGACTGATTTACAATCTAACTTCAGACCCTGTAATCCCAATGATCATGTTTGGAGGACGGTCATGTTGATTTCATTCTGAGACTACTTTTACACAGCCTGTCCCATTGTGTCTATTGGCCACTTGACTGGTTCGCATTCTGTGCTCTCGTGGAGAGATCAGACATTCTAGTGCTCATGTTATATGGGGCGTGAATATTGCCTCACTAATGCTGTTCAGTTTGCAGGAGGTACAGTAAGGCGGTTGACTGAACAAATGATTACATCACTTGACTAAATCCATGAGCAGGAGAATAGGTCTTAAAACGTACCGTACATTGATACACCTTTGTAAGTTAAATAGTCTCTAGGTGCGTCACACGAACACAATGATCATTCTGGTGTTCTGATTGAAACGATCGCCAGAATTGCACATTTTAGCTCATGTTACACCACTTTTTCCATTATTGCATATAAGCATTCCGTCTAATGAAGTGAAAATCAGCCAACAAAAATTGAACTTATCCTTATATTGAGTTGTTACAACGGCTTAAGAGAGGTTCCAACTTACTGAACACATATGGAGAGCGGTTTCATCCACAAAATTCAGGAATACTGGTTCACGTTGTCAGTGCTCTCAGTAAGACTGACTTAGCAATGCATCCGTATGACACCGTACACTATCGCTCGATATAATCATCGCGGCTACCAGAAGCAATCTCCTGTTATTCATGTGCCAAACCTGACTGTCTGGTGTGGCCATCGTTGACAGGGTTCACCTTTGATAATTTCACGCATCGTTGTGTTGGAACTTCGAAACGATGTAAATGTGTGTTATAACCTGGTAAGGTGAATGGACGAAAGCTTTCAACCGGAAACAGGGTTGGTACACGTGTCTTCCGCGGTCGTATTCGAGAAAGAAATCGAGGTGTCCAGACCAGTTGCCCGAGAGTCAGCCCGTTGTTGATCTGAAGCGCACAATCAGAGGATAAACGTATATTGATGGGTAATCACGGTGACTGCGATCTTGCTCGTTTCGAGCCACTTATACGGGCATCATGTTCTGATTGCTGAGGATCACGTGACTTAACAGAATCACCGGTTGAACAGAGTGTGTATCAGAGGAATCTAGGGGGAATGACGCGACAAGATTGTTCGGTCTTACACGAGTTGAAGAAGCCTGAGATGTAAGTTGGAAAACAACTGAGGCCCCACCGAGACTCGAACTCGGGTCGCTGGATTCAGAGTCCAGAGTGATCACCGCTACACCATGGGGCCACGAGCACGCTCACACAGCTTAAAATACCATCAGCACTGTCACGGTAGTTGCGTTGAACACGAATGCTGTGTAATACACTGACAACATTGATTCTAATAACAATTGTCCCCTTCGTTTATCTCTTGGTGACTAGACACGTGGAATCATATGCTTTGTTTCACCAATGCTAATTTTTCCTGCGCTCATTTTCATTTTCTCTCGTCTTCTTCCCGGTTTTTCTCTGTCTTTTTATTTTTTTTCTCTTGTTTGCCGATTTTTTTTCTCCTTTCTCTCTTCCGCATAATTTCTTGGTTGCCCTGGATTTTTTTGTTAGTTCTTTGTGTTTTCTATATGGCTTCGTTTTGCTGCAACATTTCTTTTTTCATGCAGCGAATGTTAATCATTGTGTGCTTTATTTTGGAACTCACCTCTGACGCCTTTTTTATTGTCCATTTCTTTTTTGGCACGATATATATCCGTGCCACTCGCAAGTGTTTTACGGATTTATAACTATCGGTTATTTGCTAAATCTCACTTTATCCTGTAGTGCATGTTGGTATTATGTTTTTCTTGATTTCGAAACCTTTTTGGATGCATTTTTCATAGTCGAAACTGTGGATTAACAGAGAATAATGGAACCGGGACATGTTAACGTTATTTCATGACGTGCTGTTGCGAACACATTCAATTATCCTTGTCCTAAACCTGTCCGAAGCTGTGTCTACGGGTCGACGAAACATGGCCTTGGCTGATTTGTGCGTTATCATGTTGACTAAACTGTTGGTGCTATTGGTTTAGGAGACGTTTCCCGGTACCTCTTTTGCTTATCGTCTGTTTGGCTCCCAATTTATGTGTCGCCACTTCTGCAAGAAAACAGAGAGTTATCGTGACTGATTAAGGTAACAGACTCGGGCCTTTTGACTGATGTGTAGAACGTGCTTTTGTTGAGGGCAATGAGGTGCATTTGGGAGGCACTGTTGGTTCGGTTTACTCCAACAGTAAGGTTGTCTTTTTAGTTGATTATTAAGTTTTCATCTTCTTGCAGTGATTCCTTGAACGCAGTATTCATCCGTACCATAATCTGGAAGCTTTTGACTACAAGATGTAGTGGAAGTCTTAGTTGAGGTAGTTTGAGTACCCACTAATGATAATCAATGAAAGAGCGAAATCATCAGTTTGTAATCCGTAATGTTGGGATTACTGCACGACCTTGACACTTGTCGCTAACCCAAACCCTGTTCTGGTCCGTGAAGCCACGCGGCTGTTTTCTGATTCAACCGCGGTCCATCATCATCATCATCATCATCATCATCATCATCATCATCATCATCATC
>QNGE01001550.1:31711-75608 GCA_008508345.1 Paragonimus westermani
ACTACTACTACTACTACTACTACTACTAATTCTACTAGGTCTTCAAGGTTGCTATCACCAATGACATTCTGGTGCATTTTTAATGATGGATGGACGACGAATAATCACAAATCGTGTTCCACATCCATAGTGTACTTCAACTTCTCGTGGGCTCTTAGCCAGTGATCACAAGGAGTCAGTGTCAGTGTTGCTATTAATGATGCAGGAACTATTGTCTAAATACATGAAAGAATGACTTTCCTTGATTTTACACCACTGAAACTTCCAGATAGATCGATTCGACGATGTTTACGTAAGAAACTGATATTGCATTTCCGGTATACCTATTTTCATAACTATGTTCCGATGATACAGAAACGGAAGTCGATACGTTGTCTACCAAACCGGATTTACAAAATCTGTGCTGGCGACGTGCTAAACAAGCAGCTCAAGCTCTCGTGTGAAATATTTCCGGCAAATCCATAACCCAGAATGTGCAACGAATGGAACCGCCAGACAGTGAACTATCTGTCTGATCATCTACATTATCTTGCCTTACAAGGGTGAATTATCAGGTATACCACTGGCCAAAGGGCTCGATACGGTCCTGAGGATAACGTTTCATGTTGCACAGTTAAGATTATTGTTCACCTCTAAGTTAGTTGTAACTCTTCAACTCAAAAACGCAGTACCAAATGGTGCTACCTAGTTCTGTACCTACTCATTTTGATTTTCTTGTGGAGCAGGCTACATTGGCAGCACAACAAGCCGCTTGGTGGAGAGAATACGTCAACATCATTCTGCTCGGCTGACGACCGGACATCAACGAAGATTTCTGGTGCAATTTTGGCCCACCTAGTCGAGTGGGGTTACATAATCAATTTGGATTTCACCCTTATGCCGATCTACCGCTTCATACGTGCTCGCATCAGAGGTGTAAAATTTCGTATCCTGGCAGCTGTGGAGGCTTTCCAAATCCGGCCGCGAAACCCTAATCTGTGGGCGCAGTCTGTTGTTCAAGCAGTGGAACAATCGTGGCCTGCCGTCGTTGGAACAGTTGGCACAACACCACAGTAGCGACATCCGTAATCACAAGATGACACTAGATTCATACTGTATTGTGTTCCGCACAATCATAACTTGACAGCCGATTCCACATTTATTGTATTGTATTTGGCTGAAAAAATGACACATCAAAAACGAGCTTTTTTGCCATGTTTTGACTTTCAAAATCTTTTTCGAGTCCTTTTAATACATAGTAGGTCTGTGAGCCATCGGTAGCACCAATGACTTCGATACTGCACTATATCAGAGAAATATTTATTAGAGTAAATATTAAACCTACGAACCGAGTTCGAAAGCGAATAACACTATGCGGAAACAAGCCTTGAACTTGAAGTCCTCAGCCGTCGAACTTATGGCACACAGTGACCATCCGATTACTGCTTCCAACCTAACCAAGGCATTGCACAAAGCATGCAGTGGTAGGTTTGCATTCCCAAAACACTGAAGCCTGTGATGGTGGATCAGCAGGTTAACGGGCAAGCGAGAGTAGCTTATTCTGGGAACAGGGTAGCACTATCATCACCAGTGATGGAAAATAGCCCTAGAATATCATCCTTACTATCTTATCACATTTATCAGCCGTAGAAAAGGACCGCGAACAGGGAGGTTGTGTACACACTGTCCTCTAACAAATGGTTACCGTCAGACCCACTCCACGGGGGACGTGAGTTCACAAACTTCATTCATCAAATCTGACATAACTACCTGCATACAAATTTCGATCACATCGAAACTGTTACCGGTGTGGGCACAGGCATCCATCTGTTCTGATGTGGAAAAATACATTCTGCTGAAGGGCAATGCAAGCATAATTTCAGGCAAACCATTCCATATGAAGTGACCTCAAGCATCTGAATTCTCAGTTGGGTTAAACGACCCCCAGCCACCTTAAAAAGACGAATATTGTCTATTCGTAGATATGCTTGTGATCTAGCTACCTTCGGAATGTAAACATCAGATTACCCCAGCAGTAGCCTGGGAGGAATACGGTCTGTTCTTCATTTGTTTGTTTTTATTACGTTGGAGCCAGCCCGAGGATGACTGAAGCAGCCAGCATATCTGGTTCAGTTGGAATCAGAATTATCCCCTATAGTATGGCGCATCCCGCGCTAGCACCACCCTTGGAAGTGGGGGCCATTGCAGTCGAACCCTGATCATAGGGGATGTCTTTCCCATCCCGGGTTGTCGACAAAGCACGACGAACTCCTTGTCAAGAGCAAGTTCTTCATTTTAGAATGGAGTGGGTTGGAGTTGTTCTAAACTGGGGGCTGTGAGATTTCTGCTATCTGATTTTGTCTTTGGTGACAGACGAAACGACCATAGATTAGGAGGCACTTGCAAAGCCGTGAGACGAATCAGAGGCATCAGGGGCCTTCTGAACTGCTACCAAGAGCTGTGTTCAAAAATGCCGATTTTCTGTTAAAAATTGCTCGCAGTACTTGAACCAGCTTCCGGGATTCCTCACATGCGCCAGTTATTTTCACCTAAACTTCACTTTTGAGTTTGACTTGCTCGTTCTACGCGGTGAGATGTTTTCACATTCAGCGTATTTTCCCATTGAACGTTGAGAGGTTAGAGCGTGTAACCTAGGGTTTGGTTGTTTGCAGCCAAAACTACGGTGATAACACAAGAAATTATGCTCGCTTTATGCATTACATTGTGAATGTGGGCCTAACATATTTATTATCCCCAGATAGTGGACCTTCCTGCCTAGAGGACAACGACATTGATTGTCTCCTCAAAAGATCAAGACTACTCAGTTTCTCCACAATGTGGAGGTTCACCGAAACTCTGTGCAAGTGCTGTGTAAATGACTAAGTTATCAGCTTCCAGCGACGCAGATCCAGGATGACGTACGGTCCTTCACGCAAATTCCCTGCAATAATCAATTGTAGCGTGGTTTGTCGTGTTATCTTGAGCTACCGCCACTGTCCACACTTGACTGGGCGACTAAGGATGATAGGCGATGCGTTTTCGTTTAGGGTACCGACAGCTAATTCTTCTCGAGTGGAGCTTGGATCGTCCACTAATATGACGGAAGTGTTCAATTTTATCAAAGTGGTAGGCGACTGTCGAACGTGTGGCTTTCGGAAAGTGTTACAGAGCAGGAAAACTGTCAGTCAACTGTTTATTCACACACAGATCCGGAAGGCTTGGGATGATTAACATCACCTCAAGTAAGTAAAAACATTTGGGTTTGCGTTTGTGCAATACTACGTGAAACGAGTTGGTAGAAACAACAAAGTGACCTGTTTCTTTCAGTCTATTCATCACCTAACGTTGACCGCAACCTTCGAATTCCCATAGACTTCCCACGCAGCTCCTTTCGAAACGAAACACTAGATTCGAGTTTTGCTTTTGCTAAAGCTCTTTTTAGCGCATATTTTTTATTACTGCCGAGATATGAACTTTGCGAAGGCTTTCACGAAGTGACCCTGTTGACCACTGCGCCACTGATTTCATACGGAACGCGAACAGATTATCATACCTGAACTTTCAGGGAAGAGGTACAGTTAACCAGAGCGGCGATTTTGACCTACATCGGGAGTCTTAATTGCCGCATTATCGACTGGAATTACCAGACGGTAAGTGTATCTCCTATCAGGATGATCGGGTAACCTGACCAAAAGTCACAAGCGAAAGTGGTTGAACGTTCGGATATGACGATTCAGTCGTGTTCAGTGTGAACTCACTGGTGTAATGATCAAAACGGTCGAAATTGAACTGGAACAGTTTCCCAGTCGGTGAAAATTCAGCCAATCAGATCTCATGCATACTCTACTGCAAGCTGAATTGTGGTTGTTCGAAGCTAGCTCATCAGAAACGATGACCAGCTACTATGTTGAATGTGTTCGTAAGAGGTGGTGATTAAGATAAGTTGTTTGAACGTCTATCAGTTCTGAACAACCGGCTTGTTTAAGGCAGGCCCGTGAGGCGTAACACCGAACAGGTCAATCGTAATGTAAAACGATAATCACCCATTAGCAATAGTAAACACTGATGTTTCTCTGCTAAAGGGTAGCCTATTTCTACTAAATTTAGACTGCTGAGTGGCGCTCAGACTATTATTGTTCTGGTTTTCTCAGTTTGGTAGCCCCGTAAACGACAGGAGTGAACAAGAGGTGCAGGTGGTTCAGAACGACCACACTCGATCAGTTAAGAAGTTTTTTTCTCATCTCCAATTTTAATTCGCTGCCTTGATCGGACCTCATGTTTCACTCAGGACTGTATAAAACCCGCATAGCACATTGTAGGAGGTCATCAAAACAATGTAAGTGGATTATCACGGTAACACCATGGTAAGAGGGATTGTCAAACTCGCTGACCGAAATGACCATAAAGCAGTGGACCATGAATCCTGTGCCATGATCCCAAACACCCACATGGGGAGGGGCACTACATCAGACACTAGTCATTTGAAGAACACCGCTCTCCGATCTACGATCGACGTCCACACAAGCTGACTAGTTCAATCGTTGTGACCTTCCGGGCCTCATTAAGCCAAGAGTGACGGGCTCAGCCCCCTGCCCCTCAAGCTACTTTCAAACCTAAATTTCAATTCCGGTGCAGGTGCACCACTGTTACCACAGACAGTCCGACAAGACAGTTGCAACTGGAATTAGCACCAGACGTTACTACGACTTACTGTTTAACATGACATGTTCTAACTGTTAGGGGGCGCATCTCCTAACGAAACTGCCAGGACGCACCATGCCACACCGATCGGCCGGATGGTATGGTCGTGGACGATGGTACGGTTCCACCCAGCCAATCAGACTGCAGCTGTGCGGTCGTACACCTCCGAGCTATTCCGGCTGTTTCCTCGCGTTACTGTCTGATGACCTCCGTAACGGGTTTTGTTATGACGCCGTGACTGCCACATATGATTTTTTTCACTTGACTCGCTCTGTCTGCCGGCCATTTATGGTAATTGTCTCGTCCTAAAGATTTAGAGCCTTTGTGGTCCAGTTTTGTCTAACTGTTCCAATAAAGGGTGTTGCCGCGTCCGTTTTCATTTCTCGCTACTGAGCGCGTAACCAAGACGACGGTCCATTATTAGACAAACCTCCAGTCAAACCAACGAAGTGTGCTTCACCAACGACGCCGCGCTCAAAACTGCCTATCATAGACCATTGCAGGTGCGCAGTTGTGCTCCTAAGATCAGCTGGTCCATAATACCATATTCGCTAATAGTAACACTAACCTCTGTTCAGTCGGTCTTAAATAGGTAGACTAATTCAGTTTGTGAAACGTCCTTTCCAACCGACTCTGGGACAGCCAACTAGTATACGTATTACGCAATACCTCAGCACACATTTAGGCACACCACTCTGTTCAATAGTGCACTTGGCTGCTACAAGAAAAAATACACACACACACCTACGCGTACTTATGTACATATTTTAGAACAGACGATGGGCATCATGCCCAGCGGTATGTTAGGAGTTACTGGAAGCAAAATAACATCATTATTATGGAAATGAAACCGGATAAACAACTGAAGTTTGTGCAGCAGCTATGCCCAGCCACAGGAGTCTTCGTTTTTTCTTCGGGTGGAAGTGTGACATTATCGTACGCTCGACTTTTATGACTTTTATAACTGACGAATTTCAGAAATATTTTGTCACACCCAATACCAAAGTAATTAGTCGGATTTCTACAGTTGCTGATATAGTCACCTTGAGTTTGTTAATTGGATTGTTGTTGTCGCAGCTGATTTCTGATTAATTAGTTTAAGAAGCTGAATCCACGTAGTATCAGTGGGGCTTTGAAGAGTTTCGTAAATCAGAAGCAAAGCAGGGGCAATGAACGTACACTAGTATGTATGCGATCTGCCCAGTAGGCGTACACAATGGACGTTATACCAGTGAACCAGTTAGAATTAAACCAACCAGAGTCTCGATGTATCACGCGAACGTCAATAGCCAATCAGATACGAGGTAAACGTTGTGGCCTTGCAAAGGACACACAACAACGAGCTACTTGTTCGAAACATTTCTAAGCTCAACATACGTTTGGCCCTAGAGGGTTTCAACCAAGACACTATATCTGTTGTCTCCCACCAGTTCTCACAATATTGAAAAGGGGTTTTGATACATACAGCTCGATCGTTAACGCTCTAAACAGGGAAATGCGACCAAACCGAAAAGGACACCTTGACACTAGTCTTCAGGAAGTTCGAAAGAATTCCGTACACCTTATCCTTCACACTTTCGATTGTTTACAAGCCGTTGCTTGCAGGGCGTGTGTGACATATAGGTACTCATATAAACCGGTGTGAACAATTAGCTGAAAGATTTGTTTCCCTAATGTTCAGTGTGCATAGTCATTCAGTGAGCCAGTCGAAGTTGAGCAGTAGTCGTGACGTCAACTGTATACCCCATGGTAACGTGTCTACATCGATTTTCTAGACCAGTAAACGGACAGTCGGGTTTAACTTCAGTTAACACATACAAAATGATTAGTAGGGAAGGAGTTGCGGCTCACTGTTACTGTTAACGCCTAACGTGACTTCAACCAAATCCATCAAGGAACATCAATTAATAATTGGGATATTTGTATAACATATGACATGGCACAATATCCGTAAGTTCACTCTGGGTCAACCCGTGTGCATCACTTGCTACGTCAATGACAAACCCGAATAGACTCCAAGAGAGATTTTTCGATGCTGCGGCGCTGTGATCTAAGAAGTAGGTGTGAGATTCCGAATCCGGGTTCGTCACATAATCTGGTTCAAATCACGTAGGGGAGTAGAATGGGCGATAATTGGTTACCGCGTCCTTAAAGCCGCAAGAGTTACTGGAATCATTTGTTATTTTGGCACAAATTCCGGCCGCGTCAGCATGCTACGACAGAAACGAACTGATAACAACAAGACGAGGATTCAAAATCGTCTTTTGTACAATATTCCCCTGTAAATTTACTACTCAAGCCTGTACTGACAGAGAAATTCAAAAAGATAAGTTCTCAGGATGGCAGTATCTTGTTGATGAACTCGGCCCTCTGCTGGGTTTACAACAGCCTAGTGGTCCGTGTGTACAGAGTTGGCACAGCCGACTGGCTTTCGTTGCTAACATCTTAACTCTATTGTTCCTTCCGCATAAATCCCAAACGTATATATTCGGAGTGACTGGCGATAAGGCTGGTTGCTTTCTGTCTTTAGTTTTCTTCACCGTGTTGTCCGGACAACTGAGTGTTCGGAAATGTGTACTTAGACTCTGAAAAATTTATTGTCCAGCAGGTGAGCCATAAACACTACGCAATACTGTAACTACTTCGTCTCGTTTCTGAGCCATCGTTCTAGTCTAAATTTTTATATCTTGTCACATAAAGATATACTTGTGTGCGCCACTGACTGCACTGGTGGTGTCAAGATGTGCGAGTTTCGTGGCGGTCACTGTAGTTGCATGAATGTATCTATTATATATATATATATATATAAGCAGCAACGTACACGCATCCAACTTCGTCTCAGACATTAACCTAGGACAAATGATTCGACCCTGCGGCTTCCCCGGGGTTGACAAGACAAATAGGCCGTCAACATATGTGAACACAACTTGTCTGGGTCTTTTGCACGCTAGCGAAGAGAACACAGCTACAGTGCTCCGTGGATTACATAGTATTTTTATTCCGTAGATAATTGCTTCGATCTCTGTAGGATTCCCTCCAACACTCCGCTAACGTCCCCACCGATTACATCTATGTGTTTTATCTACAACCTCCTTGCATGTATATTTGATATATTTGTTCATTATTTATATTAGGTTTTTATTTATTTATTTGTTACTTAGATATTATTTAGATGTTTGATTTTGCCGATACTACCCAAAAAGTGTTGTAGTTAGCAAACCACCATTTCTAGATGTAGTCCTCTCCGTACAACGTACGAAATGTCTGCTACACTAGCACTTTAACAGATTATACCCCTTGTCTTAAAGATTCGCTATTTCTGTTTATTTTACTTCATGACTTCAGCCACTTCTTTGTTGTTTATCACTATTCTGTTTGAACACTGGTTTTCCAAAATCTTATCATCTCCAAGCTTTATTCACCTTTAAAGTAGTTCCTCTGACATTCTGCTCCGTCTCAAAAATACGCCACTATCGCTGTTCCTGACACGCTTTTGTTGTTCACGTACCAAAACTGAATTCATAAATTAGTTTCCCTAGATGTTGCTACATATGAAACGTTCGCATTATTTTTGAGTCAACCTCCATTGAATTTCGGGATGATACTTATCGTCTAAATTCTCCACCTGTTCGCTTTCACATGGATCAGACTGAGGGTTGGAGAACTAGAGCACACGGCAGCGAGTGGAAAACCTTGGGATGTTTCAGGTAGAATCTGATAACACTACCGGCTGCTAAAGACATCACGCTTTCGAGATTAGTCAAGTGCGTTACGATCCGCATATATTGTTTCCCTTCCAAAGTATTAGCAACCGACGCTTTTGTTCAAACGTACGTGATTCAGATCTGTATGTCACCTGACCATACGGCACCTAGGTTTGCATGTCATGCGTGCGGAATACGCGATCCAATTGTTATCGAGCTACTTGTCGAACGAGTTTACAGCAACATGGTTGCAGTCGTACTCGGACGTGTGTTCCGGTAAGGTTTAACCTTGCTATTTCGACTGTGCTTATTTTTTTCACACGCATTCTTAGTTGTCCAAGCTGGATGAACATGTTAAACAATCAACAAAACGAACAAAAACATATTAAGTTCACGTCAAAATTTGGAGCTGGTCAAAAGTGACCCGAAAAAAACGCGCATCGATTAATATCAAAGCGAGATCTAAGTGACTTTTTTAAACATCAGTCATATTTCGTTGTGGTCGCTATTCCTTGCCCACCTTCTCGTTTGCGTCCCAAAAATTTGGCTACAAAAAGAAGCTATGCTCATCATCTTACTGTGGTCACTCGGACAATCTAACACACAATTTCTGTTCTGATGGTCACAGGTTCCATCCCGCAAAACTTGCTTCTACTAGAGGTTACTGAAAAAAAGGATCCGTCCGAGCGGTGAGCGTGTATCCTTAATCTTCCATACACTGTACACCTCACTTAGCGTATAAACACGAAAATCTACACTGCAAAGACTTGTCTAGACCTGTCACTGAATGATGACTGTCAGAGAGGGTGCGGTCTGTGTTGTAGTGAATGGCTTAGGAGAACAAATCGTTACAGACAAGCTATAATACTTGACCTTTCTTCCACCTCGGGTAACCTTCCTCAGAAATGTTGTAATCAAAATCCTCTGCAAATGAAACTGCTTTGGAAGTTCTTGCCCTCGAAGGAAGAAGAAATTAATGTTGATATTTAATGCAAGTAATATTACATTCGAGTAAAACTACTTTAGTGAAGAGTTCGGTGAGTTACCACTCTATTCAGTAAATGGATGCTAGGGTTGCATATCACCACTGGTAAAGGGAAGGAAATCGGAGTAAGATGAGTTAAATGTAATTCACAACTGATCGTAAATTTAGGCACTTCTGTAGATTTTTCAGCCAGCTCCTTTCAAAAAGATATAGTGGACTAAAGTTTCGCTTCTATTAAAGCCTGTCAATAGTGCATGTCTTTACTACGGCTGTCGTTAGAACCTTGGTTGTACTGACAAGCTTTAGTAAGAAAGGAATTCCAATGCAGTGCTGCTTCTTGAAGAAAGCTGACTGAAAAGTCTGTGGGGCTGTAACACTAATTTACATTCAAAAAGTTTACAACAAACGAGCAATTGTGTCGCTCGTATACACCGGATATGTTATAACGTTGCAAATTTTTTAGTTCGGTAAAATTAATGCCAAATTTTTATGAAATTGAGTGAAGAAACCTACTAACATTGATTGGTATCCATTGGCATCTGCTGGAGTTTGGTATTGCCCGTGAAGATTGTGGATGCTGTGTATTGTAAGTTGAGAATGAAGACATCAATGGTTATTCAGGGCCTATATGGTTTTCGCAAGCTGTAAGCACAAATTATATTCTATGTGGTCTAAGGTACAGTAGACATAATTTAACTCTAGAATAGAAATCCACTAGAAAGTACGATATGCCAAGGTGGTGTAAATTTACACAAGCCAGGAAAGCGGCAGAAAGAAAATATGAGGATCAAGGTCCCACCGAGATTCCAACTTGGATCGCTGAATTCCGAGTCCTGAGCAGTAACCGCTACACCATGGGACCACGGCCACACGTACGTCAAGGTTTCAACGTTGTCTGCAGGGCTACGCCAACTTAATTGAACACGACTACACTGGCTGACAGCGATAATGTTCTACCTAAAAAGACTTTTTTCTCATCAATCCTTTCTCGATTGGACAGGTTGAGAGTATGCTTCAGATTTCGTTCGTCTTCAGACGCCCATGCAATAGATTAATTTCTCAGCGATTTTTTTATGCATTTTGTTCTGCACTTAGATATGAGTTTTCTGTGCCTTCTATCGCGTGGAGTTTCTAGGTGAATTGCACGCATCTGGGTGTCAAGTTAATATCTCCACTCATCCAGCAAACGTGAAGTGTTTACAGCACGGATGCCAAACACTAATGGGACGAATGTGTGATGAAAGACAAATTCTCGCATTTGCTGAGCAACCAATCCTTGGAATGAACGCGGAAGTTTCGAGTAATTGCTAAAATCAAGGTGCTTGGAAAGGCTGTTACGGAGCTGCAACTTTTTTTCAATTCTGTATTCAAGGAGAAGATGAGAGCTAAGCGGTTTTACTTTGATTTTGACAGGTATATCAGGAATATTCCACAGGTGCTAAAATTTCAAAACTGATCCACGTCTCCTCGAAAGAGTGCAGTATTTTTGTTTCAAATTAGTGTAGTGTGAACAGACGGTCGCACCATATTACTTACACCACTATTCAGTAGCAGCATGGATCGAAATGAACGCGGGACAAATACGGGAGAGATACGGGAAGGATCATAGTGAGCAGCATCACGTGGAATAGCTTCTGCCACATGACGTAACTGAGACATAGTGTCTAAAGCGACTGGAGCATCCTCAGACGAGTGTGGTGTGCAAATGAGTGTTTCTGTTCGTAGTCCCGTTGTGACGCGTATGTCGTGTATTGGTTTCCTAAGTATACAACTTCTGTCATCCGCCTTCTGGGTTCACAACATTAGTATGTCACATATACGGCTGCTCTACATCAGACTTCTTAGATGTGTTATAATCCCCGGGTTTGGATATCTACTCTCAAATTTATCAAAACCTGGGTACGCTAGGTCTTTTGTCAAACACTACTGGTGTTACTCAAATAGTTCAACCTAAAATGAATTCCCGATTCGATTGCATTTGATTGCTTCTTCATCTCACCACATGGTCTTTACAGTAAGGTCAGTGTTGTAAACAAACGCTTCATTATAACCACTTGAGTAGTTACCTTAATTCTCATAGTTTTACCTCTAATTTTATAACTCCTGACCCTTTAAGGCGCCTCTCCTATGAACGTTTCATTTCAGTGGGTACACAATTTTCAATTGTCAAGACGAGGGGACAGTGACGCGCACTTAAACTCAGAATATTTCACTGTATGCTAAACAATGCATACGACATGCGGTCCATGTACCAATATAAACGTGTAAAGTGAAGTGACAAATTAAAACAAAAATATCAAACTTCACAGTCTTTTTCACTACAATGTTACTAGCACACTTTCAGTCATTAGCTCCCAACACACAAGGCTGGGGGTGAACTGTAATTTAACAACAACTGTCTAACTGTGCGCCGTTGAATACCGACCGCGAAACACAATTACCGCATAAGGTTGGTGTTATTTCCTCCGGACTTGAGTTGCAATGGAGAATGTAAATTTCTTTCTATCAGGTATTTATTTGATGCTAACGTACCTTATGGTTCGACTAAATGTACAGTATACCCCGTGACCCATATACATACTTGAAGCACAGATTGTGTACGATTCACTGGCCTCAATATGCGTAGATAGCGTTTGAAATGGTCGCCTTTGGAATCATCTGTTTCATGTGGGTCGTTGACGCTGGAAACATCGAACACTACTATGAGTTGTTATTGCTACGTTTTCTTCATTCCGCTAGTTGTACTGAAACAACCTAAACTATTGCCGCCCTACAATGGTGAGGACGGGGAGGGTTTATGTCTGAAAGTATATCAAAGCAACTGTAAACTATACAAAGTGTGTAGGCAGCTGTTCTACTTGAGCAGACAATTCAGCCAGCTGACAAAGTATTGGACTTGATTTCCACTCTTTTCGGAGCTGGTCAGTGGTGCAGATCTCTACCGCAACCAAGACTTGAACTCAGGTCCAGGTTATCATTGGGAAACCGTATTCACCGTTGTGCCATTGAGTTCACACAAAACACGCTCGGAATACTACTTTTTAAAACCTCCGGCCATTCACTTTTGAGTCATTCTCATGTGCGTAACAGCTTATGTTATACGTAAATCAGGAAATGCTGGGCTAATTTCCTCTCCGATGTGATATGTACCTGATTTTGTAAGCTACCTTAAATGATCTATTAACATAGCACCAATTAGAACAGATAGTTCGGCGTGAGGTTGATTTGAACGTGTACTGTGTTTGATCTGTCATACGCGTACGATCATTCCAGTTTTCGTTCCGATATTCGGTGAACTGAGAAGCGCTATCCAACAAAGGAAACCTTCACTTGGATGATAGGCTTAGGAAACACACTGGCGCATAAACATATGATTCTGACCATAACATGGATGTGTGCGATCGATGATCCAGAGGATAGGAGTGGGCACCTTTATTTCAAATGTATCTGGGATGAAGGTTTGCACAGTGGCAGCTTTCATCATTCCACAGTCCGACAGTTAATTTCAGTAACGTATGGGCAGCAACGCCCGCTGATGATGAATGATGATCACATTAGCTTGCAGACAAAACAACTGTGAAAAGAAGCGTGTTTTAGAAATTCGCATGCCATTAATTTTGTGTCAGGTTATCCTGTACTCTTGGACAAGAACTTAGAAATAAAACACCAATCACTTTCGATCACACCCTGTGTTTCATTTGATCAGTATCGTTTCGCAAATGCCGGATTTTAAAGTTTTAAGCTCTCCAGCGCGGAACACGAACACATTGGCACTAATTTAATGCAACTGAGCGCTATCACACTCAAATATGAGATATTCTTTTGATTACAAGTGCCTACCTCAGGATCAGTTACTGTCAGTCATGTACCGTTACTGTAAGTCGCTAAAAATATTGAGTAACCGGACAGTAATGTGTTAGCTGTAGCTAACACATACTCACAGAGGACAAACTCCGACGGACGTACTGCCAACAGGACTGCCAAACAAGGAGAATGGCAAATGGTTTTCAGATTACGTGCAAGTCTTCCTGAATACACTTTCGTACACTAATGTTGTCAGCCAAACAAAAGACAATACAGCTCACACAGTTTACCGTTAACGTCATCGAACAGACAAAATCGGCTGATCTTAAAACATTGTGATTATATTTAGAACGGAATAAGACAATGACCACGTGACAAGTACATCATTAGCGAATGTACGTGGTAGGTTTCTCTACGAGTGCGCTAAAAATCATGTAAATGTTGTTAAGTTTGACTTAGGGTTTCTGATCACTGTCAAAATGTTGTAACTACGGTTACCTGATTGCTGTGTCGTTTACTTATACGAGTTGCTTCGGTACTGGGGACAATTCGATAAATTTGGGAGAAGACCGGATAAAGTTACCATTTGTGGTATGCTGAGAATGGAGGGTGACAACCCAGTAAGGACTTCAGTGTTCAGACAAATAGACACTTACTGTAAATTTCTGGTGGATAGCAGCTTTCTAATTTGTCTAGGTTTAGAACTAAAATTGTGCATACGCATATAAAATGGTTGTTTTTTAAATGTTGCCTTTGAGCTCGTGCTGTTTAGAAATAGTTTATAGGCGTCGAAGGGAAATTTTACGGCGGAGTTGTGGAGGCTGCCAGGTTATACTCTGGTTTATATAATCAAAATTGCCTCTGTTATAATGTGGGCTGAAATCCGCATGTACCAATAACCAGCGTTTGCATTTTTGCGAACAAATTCCAGGCTGTGGTGTTATTGAGTGAATTATAAAGTTACGGCTGTGAAGTACATCTCACCATTCGATGGTGAGCAGTTTCAGTTTTAATCTTAACGTTCGGCAGCTAACACTCACACACGTGTACAACTGTAGTGAGGACGAATAATCGAACTACACTACTGATATCACTACTCATTAATGTGGCACGGACATTGGATGTCCAAGTAATCTCAAGAAAAAAGCTACAAAGAACGCTGGAAAACAATTTGACATGAAACAGTTCTCTGTACATACAGAAACTGAGAAATGACAACTGTTGCAACCGTAACATCCTGGGGTCAATGTTGTGCTGAAGCCCATAAAACATGTGCATTTGTTTTGCGAATAAATTATCCCTAAACCATTCGCATTCTTGACCCTCAGCATCACAACTTTGTTCGTCTTGGCTTACAAACCACCCGAAGGAGGTGCGTGAATCGATAAATCAACTGGATGGTCCTTAAGGTTAGAAGAATCAGATCGTTTGATTTTGTAGGTAAGATGAATGCTTACGTAATCGACCTCAAGAGCCAGGGAACTTTTCGAGAGTTTCTTGGAGACAAAATTCGCAAGAACTTTTGAACAAACAAGGTAAAGAAAGTCTTATTATAGCCTAAGGTACAGTCATCTCTGTATGGTATAAATCCGATGATATTTTCTGACCGAATGAGAAGGTAGATCGTGGTAGATCTGATAAGCTGCATGGAGCACAACACGACGGTGTTAATCCCACAGAATAGGAACAATGTGCTTTGTGCCCTTATAAGTAGACCAGTTTCTTTGTATACTTTCACGTTGCATTATAAAATACGGTCCGAGACAATTCACTCTTAATGTGTTGGCGGTACCGATCGATGTGATACGAACTAAAAAATATTGTTAATTTACATGAACAACATAGAGTAGCGATTTCCAAACCCTAAGTTGAGAACAAAAGTTGGATAAAGTGCAACTGTTGCAGATCGTGTTAAGTGAACAGAAACAGTTTGCATTTGGTGTTTAGCTCGTCATGGCTGTGAAGGCAAATGAGGAAATGTAGTGAAGTAAACACGATTTGTTGTTAGGAAAATCATAGTGGATTCATAAAACTGATATATCTGAATAAAATATGCATTTACCTCATTGCACGTAAGCTGCCGCCTGTGGCACTATACCCAGAGCACAGAGAGAGGAGTGATATGTTCTTTTGGAAATGATAACAAAGATTGGACCGAAGACTATTAGCAGACATATTAAATACAACGTAAATCGAATAGGTAGCTAGGGCCCTTGCGTAGCGAAAACAATCACGTGCAAGCTAGGGACCAAAGGGAACAAAAACTCCAACGTACGCATCGATCGTCTCGACTAAGTAGTTGCATGATTGCTAAAGCAAGACATTAGAAAACGAAGCACACTCACAAATGCGACAAGGCGGACAGTCGATCGACACTGGACTAAGACACACGGTGCGTATTCCTCTGGACACAATAGTAACATTTTTGCAACCTTAACACTAAATGAAATGAATGAAGAAAATACCAAACTAACACGGACCGAAGTGAAATCTGCAGTAATTGTTAGTTCGTGAACAGGCGCACATTTCGGCACTCTTACTGAACACGTGCTTGCTCTGTGCCACCTGTTCGTGGTATTTACAACCTGGATACGTTCGCCCGTATTCTCAGATTGCTTTCCAGTCAAACGTGTATTTTACAGATATACTGTGTCGTTCTGGAACCATATCTCTAGAATATCGCCTCGCTGTTTTGTCCTCGCATTCACGCCTACAAAATTGGGAAATGTTAACGGCAACATAACTATTAGCAGCACACCAGGCAGCATTTTGAATCATTCATCAGAGTCATTGCAGTAGTGACTAGCTAAATAGAGCTATCTGTAGTAATGATAATTACACCTTAAGGATACCCGTGGTTCATTTTTGACCCAGAACCGCTAAATTCGCTTATCGCATGGGTAAGCATTATCGGTCCGCCAGCCGAGCACCAACCAATTAGGCGATCTTTGCAGCCTTGAGAACGTGTCAAGAACGCGTTCGTTCACTGGTCAAAAGCAAGTAGTCAGTCAAAGCCAAGCAGTTCAGTACTTTTTATTAGTCAAACTCGTTGATCTGTCCCACCTGACACCCTCCCGATTCAGGTTGCATGAGTTTCTGTAGTCTACCTTCTAGCCCGGTATTTCGTCGTTTGGCTCTGAACAGCGACGACAGCTGAACAAACGAAATTCTGGATGTAACGCTAAAACTTCGGATTGGCTGATTTCAACGGCAAGCGGGTAGTTACACTACAAACGTTATCATAAATCTAATTCAATCTTGTAAGATCACACGACTTCATTAATTACATGCAATTTTCACGTGTCAGTCTGAGGCTAGGAAGTGGTGTGGTCTGAATCAGACATTACTCACCCTATCATGATCCTATTGACTACCAAAAATGCTTAATTTCTTACCGTACAGAGTAAGAAAATGTCACTGATAATAAGGCATTTGGTACCGTATGATATTACTGTGCGTCACTGGTGTATTTGGATTGGCTACACATAGTCTACGGGAGATTGTTTGTGTAAACAATCTCTGGGTGGTTAACCAATTACTTAATGAATGACGGGATTATCAGGAATAAAGTTGTGTTACCCAGAGTGTAGGGTACTAAAATCAGGCTGCGTTACCACAATCTCTTATACACACTGACCAAAATCAAGGAAAGTAAAGCTATCAGTATCAGTCTTTGCTAACGATCGTGTATATATCCAACAGCTACAAACGCTTTCCAGTGCGTTTGTGGACGCGTCATTGTTGCTTGAACGCAGATCAGCTGTCTTGCAGGGAGCTTGACTGGTATATTTCATACCGCAACTTGTGATGTAAGTTAGGGGATGACTGATTAGGAGTTCCCATCCCTTAAACATTCGAATGTCTCCTCTGCTATAATCAAAACTTCAAAGCGAACGGTACGTAAAAAATTAGGTCGCCACGCATATTGATCACTGGTTCGTTTAGAGTTTCTTCGAAAGCCCCTTTTGATTTTGACTTCTTAAGACGCAGAAGTTCGCAAGAGGTCGTTTACTAGCCAGCCCCTAAAACTGCGGTCAGTTTTGTGCTGGTAGGTGAGTGAGAACATTTCCGTGGTGTTGGTGAGTGGTAGTGGCACAGTAGAAAAGACTTCTTAAGTTTTATATCCTGATTTCTTCCTACAACTCCAAAGGCCACATAGGAGATAGTATCACAGATACACTCACCTACTGCTCCTGCCGCGAGTTTCTCTTCCTACCCTGACTGACTTCGAGGAGCTTCTTGCATTGCAACGTGTCAGCCATAATGGAAGCAAAAACCCTACTAACGTACGTCCGGATCGAGATAGGTCTGCCCGCCTGCAGTCCTCGTCTCAATCTCAAGGCTTTGTTGGACGCTTGCCCATGAGAACTACTGCACAGCTTTTGCTGGTCTTTCTGTCCTAAACGTCGCTGGCGTTAATTGTGAGACCCGGCAGGAACACGTAGTCGTATCAATTGTGAATACCCTCCCTAGAGGAAGGACTAACAGAAAAGACTATATGCCTTGACTTGTCGCCCGCTCATGTCTATCTGTTAGGAACAAACAACATTCAGGCTGGTCACAAAAGGCCACAGTTAAGTGAAGGAACCTGTGTGCCACTTTAACATTCAGCACAGTTGCCCCTGAGAATGCCTTAAGGACCTCCGGGACTATGCCAGTTTCGGTCTAAAACTTCAAAAATCAAAGGTTATCGTCTCACTAAGTGATGACGGGCTCAAGACGCATTTCAACTTGCTGACTTGCTCTTCCTCTGGAAAGTCTTAATTAAATCCATAAGCTATGCTTGCTGCGAAGCTGCCCAGTGGAAGGGTTTATATGCCACTGGGTCTTCAGTCTTCAAAAAACGGAACAAGTTCCAAAATATCTTATGCAGCAAAACCCATCTGTAGCAGGCAACACAGTGAACTTCTGTAAGAAGGAAACGCGCGACGACGAATTATTCAGTCTTCATCTCCTAGCAGTAAAGTAGGTTTAATGTATAAAGTTTTAACCATCAAAAGTGGATCGTGGAATTGGTGGGTTACTACGCAACCAGAGCTACCTCTCAGTCGTCTTCTGTTCGTATAAGAATATGCCGTCGAACCCGGTGTTTTCACTGTCACAATTCTCTAACATTCCGACAGATAACTAAATGTTTACATCTAGCGAAGCTGTGTTGAAATGTTCTCCAATCTTCGTCGCTAACACGGCTGTGGCTTCATTCATAGTTCCACGGTTTTACTTCTACCTACATTTTCTATGCGATTTTAACCCGTTCAACTCCATTTTCCCCGGACTGACAGGGGGACAATCACACACAAGCAGCGACTTTTCACCCTTCTGTTCTAACCGTTTTGGCCTATGAACTTAGTTAAGACACCAGGAATATTCCGTAAGGAGAAATTTATTAGAGGATGATGGCCTTCAATGTATTAATTGGGTCAGAAATCCGTTTAGATTGAAAGTCTGTCATTATGAAAGTGACAGTGTCAGAAAATGCAATCAATCTGCACGAAGGGCGAATTCAAAAGAGGATTTGTTGTGTTTCTATGGTTAAACTCTTGGATTTCACCATTCCTAGATGTCACAGAAGTGCCCTGTCAACAAGCAGCAACTTTCCTCTGCAAAAAGTGACTTTCAATTCTTCCAGCCTTCATTACTAGACCAAAAATTGTCTTGATTCTGAAGATTGTGGTCTTGTCGTTAATGTGCAACTACCAGCAGGAAGTCTGGAAAAGAATACTCCAGTCTTAGACACCATATCTAGGTTAGTGCTGATTTGCACGGTAGGCAATGAGACGGAATGTAATGAAATTTGAAGCACTTGTGGCTCTATTAATTGCAACAGATATGACTAGAACAAGCCATACAGGGACCGCTTTACAAGAAATCATTTGGAACTAGAAGCACACCTTGACAAAGTCGTTACTAAATACACGTCACAATGGGCATTAAGCCAGTCTTCCTTAACTCAGACCTGAGTGCCGCTCAAATGAACATTCTTGGTACTTAGCAAATCAACAGGATTAACTTAACAGTCCGGTCAGTCTAGTGCAAAAGTCCTCTTCCTGAACGTTTGTTTCGTGATCTCATAATTAATGTTACGGACGGTGCTGCCATACAAAGATGCCTTCGGCTAGGCCCTACCTACTCAATCTTTTTCTGCGCTTAAGTGGAAAGAGATGTGATCATGTGGTCAGTTATTCACCATCTAATGCAGCTTGGCTTTTCGACAAGCATGTACTGGTACCTTGCACAGAGACACTATGGTCTATTTTACCAAATTAGGAACGGTTCAAATATTGTACATCAACATGGTCCAACTAAAGAGTCGTTATCACTTTTACACTTAAAGAGAGGTGTTATCTGCATTTTTCCTGAGTCAGTTTATTCACTGTATATATTTTGGTGATGCATGCAACAAGAAACTACCTGCTGACTAACCTGTAGTCATTACTGTTTTGCAAGCCGTATTTGACAGCCAGACCTCGGTTTTTGGCTACAGTGCGGCCTACTGCTTAACATTTTGGCCTCTGGCACCAATAGTTATGAATGAATAAACATTACATCATTACTAATCATAATACTTTCGGATCGTCCTCACTCTGAGGTCGTCAGTAACCTGTACACTTACGAACAATAATCGCCGGTCAACACTGACTGTCTGACCTAAATGAAGAAAACCCACTCTGAACATGTAAATCTTAAAAGCAGGTTGTGGAAAGTTCCTATCTGGAACTGATTTCACTGTATCTAGTCAACTGTATGCAGTATAGTGCATAACATGCTCGAAACTTCATTTCGACAATAGTACTTGCTCGATGTGTTGTAAATCACCGTTCCTTTCAAAGAAAGTTGAATTGACATTCCTTGGAACTACGCGACCTTGAAGTTTGTCGTAGCGATAAGTGACGTGCGGTATCTCTTGTCCGCACCACTTCCGTTGTACCTCATACCCATCATATATGATGGTCACTGTGACTATGAAATATACCGCCACTTCATACGTGTGGATGTCAACACTGACAACGTTCGATATCATGGAGCTTGGTTAAGTTAAGGTTTTGTTGAACCAGATAGTTGGAGATGAGCTTCTGCGGCACTATCTGTGGTATCTTTTCTTCCTTAAAGCCATATTTCGGTGTATCATGATGTCTTCGACAAGATTATGCATACGCCAAACTTTCCTAATGAACGATAAGGAGTTACTTGAGGTAATTTTTGTACTTCCACTTTAAAAAAATAAACGCAACTGTGCGACGAACCACCTGAATAGCTTGAAAGTTAAGGATAGATAAAAGCATGCTGGCTGTAATTGAGGCCTGAGCCAATTTTAAGACAGAAAGAAACCCGGCCGAATCAGTTAAAACTAATCATACACAAACATTGACGTGGTTGCAATAATGGCTGTCTTATTTTGAACCACTTGAGACACTGGGTTTAATTTAACAATCTCATCAGTGCAAGAAGGTATACGCTGCTACGTTAACATTTTGTTCACAGTCATCAGTCGTAGACATAAAAGATGCAGGTTGTATACGAGAGAGAGAGAGAGACAGAAGTAAACAGGGTATGAACACGCATACATTCAAGTATCATGTCGTAACCACCACAGCAACTCGATGAATTGCTTCAGCCGCTTTTATACATTTAGCGCTGGCTGGTGAGTTCCGATCAAGATAACTTAACTAAAGGCCAGTGACTCCGGGTTCCGATAACCTAACAAGGACAGATCACTAGGCTGACCTACTAAGCTGCCCTCATGTGCATTGTGAGGGAGAATGTGTAGAATCAGGCGAGGAGTATGTTGGAATGGCATTCAACAGCGACTCCGTGTGGCATCCAATCTGATAATTCTATCGCCAGGGCAACACAGAGGCCATTGGAGAGTTTTATTAGAGTACCTTGCTGGCTGAGTCAGAGAACGTTTGTTTATTGATGTTGATGAGAGGAAAACGTCAGATGAAGCGGATTCGCGCAATTCGGCCGTGCAGGCTGAAACAACTAACTGATAACTAATTGATAGTTTTTTAAGCTCTGATAAATATTTGGTTATTATATTTCACTTGACAAGGATTAAGACACACAATGGAGCTGAGGTTTTAATGGAATGATACCAGACCAGATATAATGTGAACGAGATACCACCGTCATTCGGCGTCTACTTAAACTCAGGTAGCACATTGAGATGTACAGCAACTGAGGCCCCACCGAGACTCGAACTCAGGTTGCTGGATTCAAAGTCCATAGTGTAACGTCTATAATAAGTAATTTTTCTGATAGTCACATCCATTTGCACACTTTTTGACGATTTTGGATTTTTATCTTATTTTGTTTTAATCATGTGGGAATATCCATCCCTGGGCTAAAAACACAACTTGCACCGTGCCTTGCTATTTTGCTGTTTTCCTCTGCACACTATATTTCCAGGGTCAGCAACAATATACGGGGTCAAGACGCTAAGTCTTTGTTCTTCATTATCAATCGGGTTTCGATGTTCATATGCAGGAATTTCTATACTGCGTAAACAGTGCGAGAATCTGTTCGAACAATGCAAAAATTATAATCGCAATTCACATCATTTTTTTTACAAACAACTTATCTCTCGAGCACACTGCACTGCAACTCGGCTTGTACTCACTGTTGACTGCTGTTTTCTAGCCAAGTTTGAGTGCATAGAGCACTCACGAATGTCAAACTGTCTCAATTCTCTCAGAACGTGACATATCACGAGTCGATGTCATCGACTGATGAACGTTTGACATGTCCACCTCAATTAGAACTGGAGAAAGGATTTCGGATAAGTTGCGCAGCAAACTGTAAAGGCTTCTCTGGTGGCGTCAACGTTTGGTGGGCAACGTGGTCACATAAAGGCACCAATAAGGTTCACCTACCTACATCCTACTGGGTGAATGAATTATTTGCCAAAAAATGGCCTGGAAGAGGCGAACTTGATTGTGTTCACCGATGTTACCAGATTTAAAGCCTCATCATGGTTTCAGTTGGAATCGGATTGAAACTGTCGTGTGCACGTCACAGCAGTAGTCTACCTCAAATAGGTCAATACACGATTACTGCCTTCCAAAATTTACATTATGAATAAACGAAGAGTGTTTGCTGAGAACCCATATGGAGTGGTGTGGAAACTTGGTGGGGCCGACTTGCCAAATCTTCGTTGGTAGTTGAGTATCAGTTGTTACCAAGAGAAGTTAAGAAAATCCCTTTCTGAGTTATATTATTTGATTGTTGAGACTGGCAACCTTACTGCCTGATTGGTGTAGCAAGTTGTGCTAGTTGACTTCACTGACTTCCTTCTGTACACTCTGTTCAGTCAAGTCACATATCTTCAAAGGCAGTATCAATAACAGTATTTTCTAATTCAATGGAGGCTGTAGGTTTAAATGTGTCACTAGAAAAACGGACTGTCAGGGTTATTCACTCCTGCCTAAAACAGACCGGATTGTGGATTACAGGATAGTGGTATTCTCCAAATATTTAGGTCTAAAACTCCATAGTACAATGGGTTGTGATTGTATCTTACCAAGTCTTCTTGAAAGTATTGTGTATGCCATGTTCTATTTTTTTGACCGATTCATTCAACTCTTGTTTATCTGACAAGGTCTTTGAATGACTTTTATCCCTCTGTTGAAGAAAGACAACTGATTTGAAATCGGATAGCCATCTTTTCGCTGACCTTATCCATAAGTGAATAGGGTCACCTCACCATTGTTTCTCACCAGACCATACTTCTTCTGTCTCATCAGGTAGATTGAAAATAGCGCAGTGCGGGCTTCCATGTTTGCATTTGGTCTATGTTTCCTCTATAACGCTTTAAGAAGTTCTTCGGGTATCTATTCCACCCCTCTATTGCTGTGAACACTGTCAGTTCTTGGACAACATAATCAGATGAGTAAATTCAGTGCGCCTGACGACGTACCTTCAGGTACCGTAATTTTGTCGTCTGTGATGAGCTGAAGGGGATGGACGTCTCGCTTCCGATAAGGTTGCTTTGGTTCGTCTAAATTAAGGTAGCTAAGATGTAAGCATTTAGTGAGGATAGTGTGAATTAAATCCACAGTGGCATTGGATTTACCTTGTTGTGGAGATGATAAGTAGCTTAATGCGGGAGTCCTAATGATGCGAACAGTTCAACAATTCAACCGAGCAGATCAGTTAACGACTTCACTGCGCTGCCAAACCATGTGACCCACTGACCCACCCACTGTTCTAACCGGACAGAGGTTTTGAAGTTTGAACCTACACAGAGACGATGACAGTAGCTTCATTTAGTTCGAGATGGTGATAAATTCGTCGCAAGGCATAACTATAAGCTTACGTGTAATCCTGTCTGTTATGAGCACGAGTCATTCGATCAAAGAGCAGTGCGAGCACCGACTAGTGAGGCTATGCTTTCAAGACATGCTCGACAAATATGTTACCGAAACGATTCTTTGGGTATACGTCACTGAAAATGTGTAGCTGTATAAAAAGTGTGAAGTAACAATTTTTTACAACCAGCAGCTTCGGTAAACCAGAGAACAGATCACCTAATCAGAACCAAGATTTTTATAGGAGGTGCAATAAAAGAATAGATACAAATATGATTTTGTTGTTCCATTAGGTGTATTAACTGATAAGTTTTACGTCTTCATCCGTCAACTGAGTTTGTTTAGCTGATAACAAGTTTAGGCTCCGAAGCTGATTCATTTCTTAAAATCTCTGTTCTGGCACACGAAAACATCATCTTCTGACGAAAAGCGCAATTTCCCTCTCACTGCACGATTCTTGTCAATGCAACGTCAGATATGCCATGCGCTGCGCCACTGTCCCCCGTGGAAAAAAAGAAAATTAACACAATCCTGATGACAGCAGGCGCGAAGTTGGTGGAACAATCCTTATTACTTGGAACAGTGTTCGGAGACGCGTGTTTCGAGGCCACTTCGTGTGGCAAATTGTAAGTGCACATTGAAAACGAAAATGTTCTCCAAAAGAATTGACGCAAATATACGTTCATCGTTCTTTAAGCATTTGGGAGGTCGCGTTTTACGGTGTTTCATAGTGGGAAACCGCCAGGCCCCACCAAGACTCGAACTCAGGCCTCTGTATTCAGTCCAGAGTGACAACCACTACACCAAGAGGCCACACCCTTAGGACCAACACTTGTCTTTCATCATCATAGGTAATGTTACAAATTGTGGGATAAGGTTGTTTGAACACGGTTGCAAAAATCAACTAATTCTTATAGGGTTTTCTAATTGCATTGTCATTTGGTGGTTAAGTATGCTTGGAGATAAACCGCAGTGATCTGATTTTCACCCTGTGAGGTATGGACAACTCTAATGGTTCAACGTAAAGCGAGTTTTCTGAGGAAGTTGCCTTCTTTTTATCGATAGTACAACGTGTGCATCCTCTCCAGGTATCACTTTTGTAAATTTTGATGTTGTAATTCAGTGCTTATCTTTACTGTCATTTTTGTTCACGAGCGAATATCTGGACATGCATAATGCTTTGTGTGTGACTGATATTGTGTGTGTGCACGCAGTTGGACAGCTGGACAGATGGAGAGCTAGGTGTCAGGTAACTTGACTTATCGATGTCGAAATGAAGATTCGTTGAAATCGCTCGCAAATGATAAACATCAGTGAACAGTGTACAACGGGTCTGCAAGATAATTTGAATCAGCTTCCGATAGTGGGTAAGACAATGTTGTCGCCTGAATACCATCACTCCCTCGGGTGCGTCAGTGACATTAAAAATTACAAGTGTAGAAACACAAAACCATGTGTTCCATCGAGAGCTCACAAGTTCGGTTTTACCTCCAGTGGAATGAGCATCGACCCTCAAATCCTGAAATTAGGGTTTGTCTTTGGTTGGTGTGCCAATACAACTCCTGCGCAAATGACGCCACATTATTCTTCAAGCCATTTCGATAAATACGCACATGTGCCGTCCTGTCACCCAAGTGTTACTACATAGCTAAAACCCCTTTAACTCATGCGATAGAGATACCAATCCGTGTAATACGGTGGCACACTCGCCAAAAAGTCATGTTTATCGTTTTATTCAACTGTTGCGTATTTGAACTTAAGGATGCTGCTTTGGCGGAACTTGTTTATCCGAATTCATCAGAGATTAGCTTATCTCGGGAGTTCATAAATATTTAACGGAAAAATTCCAGATTGGAAACAATCTTATTTTTGGCTGGTACAAAGACTGATGTTCCGCAAAGAAATGGAATAACCAAACTAACCGTGTTTTTTACTGGGGCACACATTATAGAAAATGCTGTTCTCAGTGTCAAGAGGAACCCCGCGTTTCCATACACGAGTTAATCAGAAAGATCGTGACCAGTGAACGTTGGAATAAGTAGTAGAATTTACATAACGGTAAGTCACTTACACGTCCGAAGTCCAGAGCGATTCAACCTTCGGCGATAAGTATATTCGAAGAGGTGGTAAACCCCATCCAATAAAGTTTTGTGCCATTTAATCTTATTTCTGATTCACGATAGGGTGTCCTCTGTTCGACATGTATTCATTAGACAGTTAGGACGTCGGCAAACGTTGTTTCCTATTGGTCACCGTATTCTTCATACCAGTGAGAGGTTTACTACCTGATGAACTGATTCAGTCCTACCATTCGTTCAGAAATTGTTGACGTGGCAACAGAAAAAGGATGGAAACATTCAAGAGAAGTTCAGCTGAAAGCCTTACCAAAAGGCCTTGCCCGAAAATAGGCATCTTAATCGAGTCTGGTTGCAGGACGGCTCTAACACACCACATTAACCACAACCATTTCGGGTGGCTCAGGGGTGTACGCGCCATTTAAGTCAAATCGCCTGACCCCATCACATTAGTGTTGTGACTACCATCAAGGGCGATAGCTAGTTTCTGGCTGCTGACAAGTTTCTCAGTGTTTGAGAGGCAACGCAGGGCTGAGGAGCGGCAGGAAAATCCACCAAGTGTTATGTCACTATAACTTTTTGACTGCTCGAAGGATAAACAGAAGTTTAACTCATCAGAGAAACAGGTCTACAACTTGGTGTGCGACCGACAGAAAACTAACAATTTTTCCATAGAAACTGAGATGTCATATTGTACTTTTCAGTTTGCTTACCACTTTATGGTAGTGTCACTAGAATGCGCACGACGTTTCTTAGTTTCGTAGTTTCGTTATTGGGTCTCGTCTTATTTGACCAATTTGACTAAATATTGGTGCCGTGATGAAGGCAGCTTGCTCCGTTATCGTGATCAGACAGTTGGTTTGAAAACATATTCCAAGGTGTTTCGTTCTTTAAAAACCTTGTTTGTCCTGAAACTTGTCACGCGCAAATTGGACTAGACGATCTACGAAACTAGATCACACGCTGATTCATCATTAACAAATCGCAGTCGATTCTGTGACACTGTTTTTACTCCACAGAATGAACCATATGCAGCTTGTAGATAGTGCTGCAAACAGTTAGCTGGGATTGTCTACATTTTCTTGAGGTAGACTCGTTTTCCGTTGTATAAGGCGTCAATCAGTGCTTGTTCTGGTTAGCTGAGAGAGCTGATTTAAATTATTCCGCTGCATGTGGAACGAACCGATACCCAATTGAATAAGTGATCAGCTGTATGATGACTCTGATTCCGTACTTTATTCAGAGCTGATTGAATCTACTAAGTGGACGGGTCCGTCAGTTTCCGCTAGAGATCTGCTGTTTTACCGACGGATTAATACGAATGTCACGCAAAAACAGGAAAAGAGAACGTTAGCATGTTAAACACATATTCACAAGGGATGCTTGAACTGTTATCCGTCATACTGATCACAAAAAGACATTTTCATCAAACATAATGACAACACACATGGATAAGCAACTTCAGCTGTTTTACTGTATTCCAATATTATAGACATTTTAAGATTAATATGTTTGTGGACGCTCCCTGTAGACTTCGTGTTCGAAGTATCCTCCTTTAATTAGAATTGAACCATATGGAACAGCAATCAAACGTTTAATAGTCGCAAAACGATTAGGCATGATAACACATATTATTATTATTGAATCACATGTACCAGTTATACAAGATACTGAAGTGGTGAAACATTTGCATCACAAAGAAGACAAAGCATGTCGGTCACATTTACCACGCATCCACAAAATAAACTAATGTGGGTTGTTACTTGACGACTGTAGAGGCTACTGCATTAGTCCGCTGCGGCCATTCTTCATCCATCGTCGCTCAAAGTTTTACTCAGAACTTCTTGTTGTTCACACAATGCATGGTGTAGCTGCGCACCATCCTGATGAAACCGAACGCACAGAAGTACTCCTGGTTGTTCCAGAGCTGATGCGCATTCTGCTGCACCATTTTTGTACGAGACTGTCTTAGTTTGTAGATGATTACACAGAAGAATATGTTAACCGTAACGCTTATACTAAATAGTGAAGACTCGATAATCGGTGGTCCGACAAGCCCTGCCAAGACGATCAGCTTTCAGCTGTGTTGACTTCGGGTTGGAGCCAACTGACGGGGGTTACTGCCGTCCAAAATGATGTTTCGTTATGATTCAATTCAGACAGAATACTGCTTCTTTAGCAGAAGAACTCACGTCTCTCCGCATCCGATTACGGAAGCTCTTATAGTTGGATTTCCCCATTCAGCCGACTTTTTGAGTATCCTGTGTAGAACTGATCGCTGTGTTGTATACTTGAGTAAGGTGGCGGACGCTCGTTTGGGGACCATTTCTTCACATTTCGCAGGACATATCGAACGCAACTGACACTTGTTGATATGAGCAGCCATGAACACTGTTAGTTGCAAAAAAACTTTTTATCGGCCTTCGAACAAGTTCACGGGTAACCAGTCGCGTACTCACATGCTTTAAATCAGACATTTTAGTGGTCTTCTCCACACTTTCGCCACAGGCCGCATGAATAAGAACCAGCTCAATACACTAGATTCCATTCACGTACAGCGGCTGTTACAAGAATCGCTTCGTCAGTGATCCTAGAGAGGTGTCTCAGCCAGCTAAGCTAGCTGAACATCAACATAAGTGCAGTCCTGTCCATATCTGCCCGCCGAATTTAATCCGTTTCCGAAACCATGATCGACCACCGAATATCCAAAATACGCCTTAGATACTGTGAGTAGGAGTGACTCAGATACCGTAAATTTGGTTGCTACAGTGTTCAGGTTTAACTGAAGCCGAAAATACCGTTCAACGGTACACAAAATACGTCATTTTCCTTTTCAGGCTGTGGCTTCTCCAGACACATCTTTCAACCTTTGTCACACGCGCTCTCTCATACACAGCGCGCACGTAAACACAAACCATACTACTCATTCTGGGACCCAGAGGTTACAACTGATTGCCGTGAAGTTAATGACTCGAACTTATTTTGCTAATAAAGGTACTTGTCATCGCAGTCCCTAAAGTCCTGAAGAAGTCATTTTGTGGAAAAACACGATGTTTTAAGAAACTCATTTCACAACCGGCACAATTTGCCAGCACAGTTTGATCAGTACGCACACACATTGACATGCCACAACACGTCGCGATCGCCGAATCACAAGTGGAGTGTATAGCGTTGACCACGAATAGACACGACACTATTCAGGATAGCACATGTTTATAAAGAGCGAAGCACCTCAATCTGGAATACTCTTGTGAACCCACTGTCTATCTTGATCATAACAACGCAACAACTTCACCTTTTCACTACAATAGTCGGCGCCATCCGTTTCCGGTTATCATGCCTCTATGACTGAAGCCAAAGGACGTCTGTGCATACCACCCAACACAGCCGGTTTGCGCTGTACCATTTGTGGTGTCACTCACATATCATGCGACCAGTGTAAACCTGAAGGTGTAAGACCAGGAGGCGTGTGAATGAGATTTTTCTGTTCAGTCGGCCAATGATGTTTAGCCAGTTGATTGACTAGCACGAAACCGAAACCCCCATCTCTTGGAAAATGCATTAAGAAACTCCAATGGTAAGATCTAAACTCGGCAGAAACATTGAAAATATGATGCAGGAAGTAGATCAGTATAAGGGTACGTGTTAATTCACTGTAGAGGAGATATGGGGGGGAAAAATTTCAAGGTTGAGCTGGAAGGAAACAGACAAAACATTCGATATACGGTACACCAACAGCGTTAAGGAAAAAATGTGAAAGGCCACAGAACCCCCGGTTTCCGAAAACAGGACCAAGTGGGTTGCTAAAAGCCGGTGGTCTTCGGTCGATTTAAACATAAAAGCGGACGAGATATAACCTACTTATGTCTGACATACTCGTCGTCTGTTCACTGACGGCGTACTATGGGTACGCTCGTGACCTGTTGGTCCCAGACGGCCAGTTCGTTCTTGACCGCCAGCACTGCAACGCCACATAGTCATGTGCGTACTGCACGCTTCAACTTACGGTCGCGCATTTGTTACTCACTGAACTTGCGAACGTGCTTCTGGATCGTTAACCTCCAGACCTTCCGGTTTAATGCTAACTTTTCCCAACGCGAACGATTTGCTCGAATAAGATCTTAGATTTTGACCAGTGGGATGTCGCCCACGTGATTTCAGTTGTCCATACAGTAGCTGCTTCTAAATCCGGTCACCACCGATTCTACGGACGTAACCTAGCTGATTCAGCATCAGCGCGGCATTGATCCCGCCCATGTCAGCTTGTCACATTACCCAATTGTTTGGACTAATGTCCAAGCATCAAATACCCAAGATGCATCTTAGATATTGAAAATGGAGAAGTCTCAGACACCGCCCATTCTTCTGATACAGTGTCCAGCTTTCATCATCGTACAACAGTATAGACAGAACTGTTGAGTGGTAGACACAAAGGTAAGTGAACACCTTAAAACTGTGGCTTTTCCAGACAAGCAATTCACGACATCCGGAAGTAACACTTTACTGCGTCACACAAGCTCTTAACTTGCGGTCCACGAGAAGACATGCCGACAGGTTGCTACCCAACCAGCAGAGGTCTGTACAGCTGTCGGAAACGTCTCCATTAATTTGAGGTGAAGAAACAGTATGTAGTCTCCCGCGGTCAACGGTTTACTGGCATAGGCATTTCCGCAACGCACAGGTACCCGTTACTGGTGTTCGAGTGATTCATATCTCCCTCATATGACGTCAGTGTGATGCACACACCACGGAGTAGCGCAGCTTGCTGTACGAATCTGAAGCGATGATCTCTGTTAATGCTTGTTTTATAGAAAAACCATCTGTGGCATATATTCATAATTCTCAGTTTTGAGTGTCACCGGCTAGTATATTTTGATAACGGTGTTGTTATCCTAACAACTTTACAAGCGAACACGGATTTGCTCTGTGCCCTTACCGATTAGTATTTAGTTGATGTATTCTATTTTATGAGGTTGATTCTGGTGCGATAGATGTTTTTAGTGTGGTGTGGTTCCGATGTGATATTTAGCTAAGGTAGACTATTTTCTAAAATCCGGCACGTATGTCTTCTATACCGGCCAGATCAGCGGGAGTGTCATTACACTACCTTTCCTGTTGTTTTGCAATTAAATTTTAACGGATGTTGTAATTAGCATAATTATGTGACTGCGACTGGGTTTCACTATAAACGACTACTCATTTTGAGATGTGTTGCTTGGTGTCTCTCATTTTCCCTAGTAATGATTTGGGTCTCACTCCAAACCTAGGGTTTTGAAAAATTATTTAGAAGCGACAAGATCCATAAAGAATAAGTTTCATGTGCAGTTCATGTTTGGTGATTGGACTATGTAACGGTGAAGATTGTGCTCCGTTTTATATGCGGCACTATGGATGTATAACGAACCCAGTCATATGTTAGTGTTTGAATTGTATGGGAAGTGGCCGTTTATGAAAATTGTCACTTCATATCCAGCTGATTATATTCTCCTACGATCCATCTATCATAATTAGAAGTTTACCGGTCCAGCCTATCTGGTTAGTCTTTGACTGGCTTACAAATCGGTGCCGTTGTAGTAACCAGAAATCATGTGGATTCTCTAAGGATTCCGGCTGCAACCCTGTCTTCTTGTTTGCCGGTTTTATAGGTATGACTCTGCGTATGTCTGCTATAAGAAGCTTGATATGAACTCAGTGCCACTTTCTTCAGTCAAGCAACTAATTGCACACAACAAGTGCCTGCTGTTTTCCTAACGACTCTCCTATCATTCCACTCTTCAAGGTCGTTTGACCTGTACGTTTTCGAGCGTTGTTCAGCGCACTCGAAGTTCATACGCACTTCTTGTCTGACATACTTCTGAGTGTTTACGAATGGGTTGGAGCCCACCTCGCGTTACCTTTCTTTGCTTTCTTGATTGCTACTATTAGTACCGGACTATGCTAGAACTGAATACTTATCATATTTCCAAACACCACTGGAAATATGTATTTCTTTTTCCAAACCCTACTACGTTCTTTTAGTCCGATGCCTGTTGGGATTGCATTTCGACTGTTCTACAGAAGAGACGTTTCATGTTAGTAGTGATAGAGGGTCGAGTGCATACCCACTTGTCCACTACGCCATTCAATGCAACCCAAGGAATAATTCCGTAGCCCATATCTATTCTATCAGTAAAACAAAAATGAGGTGAGTAGGTCGCGGGAATTGGACGTTCGGCCAGTGATTAAAATAAAGGATGCAATGGGGGAACGAATTTTCTCGGTTCGGAGACCGACGTTTTTTCAGCGCTTGCCAAAATTCGTTTATGCCTAATAAGCTGCTGGTAGTGCTACACAGCCCTGGCGCCCTACCCGCCGACATTGAATGTCATCGTCCTCGCTAAGTGATTCGGTGACCCCTCGAAACAGTGTTTGATGTTCATGCTCCTGTAACAAGCAAAGACATATCATGTCTCTCCTCATCGGGTCTGCCTTCGTATGAACCTGGCATTACGGACGCGTCTGTCAATGTCTACGTCACGTATCGTTACTACGTTAGGCTCTGGCCACCCAATTGGATATAACGTCACCCACCTGGAAATGTCGTTGCTTCGTCTACTACCTTTGACTGAGTTGCACTGATGGTACATACTCTTGGGACTATATTCTCTAAAAGGAAATTACCATGTGGTTCACCTGCCTACAACACCTAGTGTATCTGTCCACCAATTCTGATTCCGAGACCGACCCTGTATTACCATTTTGGAAATGTAGTTCAGAGTTAGAGTGACGTTGTCAGGATCGTCCGCCATGATGAGAACTAGTGACTCATCTCGACCATGGAAGTCAGCAGAGTTTCATCATCGACTCATTGCCCTAGGAAGCCTGCGCTCAGAGTATATCTGGCAGACCGAATCAGCTGCTCCCATGCTCCATCCTGATGACTAGTATACTGCGTTCCATCTTGTAAGACTTTGTCATTGAAGGACTCGCTATCCAGGTTGCGAATCCAGCCTCTAAGCTTTTTGTAAGTGGCTGTCGTGGTACTGCTGTCAGAGAAAGTGACCTATGGCCTACCTCTGCGGCCGATAAATTGCGATGGAACCATAATAAATTAACCGGTATTCTATGAATGCGCTTATTCGACAAGCACAGCTCGGGAGTTTAGGCAAGTGAATATGCACAATTATTCCTCGTACATCCTGCCTCACTATACCGAAGAAGGTCCAAAATAGTCCTAACCAAGATTCATGAACAAATACCACACTGAATCTTCTCTGACAGATGACAAATGAGTCATTAATTACTTGCCGACTGAGACGCGACGGCGATGGCAGGCTGAACACGATCAAGTGACCCGCTTAACCACGGCACCAGCCTATTTAATCCAAAGGTGCTTTCTTAACAAACACAACACATGAGAAATTCCGAAGTGATAATCGGCTCCGTAGTGACACGTTATAGTGAGGTCAACGATATGATGGCGTTTAGGCAGAACAGCGGGATGAGCGGTCTCGAAAGTGCAAGTCCATAGAGATAATCGGCCATTTATCACTATAACTCCTTCAATCTTGACGAAACACCATTTTTTGAAGAGCTCCTTTGAAATAGAACAATTCAGCTATCACAGTCGAACCATTCTTACATTGAAACAACTTCCTCGGGGAGACACTTCGATTGTACTGAATCAGTCAAATCCCATGCGGCCGCTTTGATCTCCTTTAAAATCTGGGGCCAGCTCTCAAAATCAACTTCCGACACACACCATAAAGTTTCATAATGTAACACTTGAACCGAGCAATTCGTGACAATTTAACAATCGAACCCAAACTGACCATAGGACAATGAGGTTGTACAGATCGTTTTGTCGTGCGACAGGTGCACTTGACTTGGTGGTCTATTTAAGTCGATGTTATTAGGCTCGACGAGACAAATGAGTCTCGAAAGACACAACCTGAAGTACCTACTGAAGAACTCAGAGCATTTTGGCTACTCTTCTCTTGCTAGGCTTATCAAGTTGCGCGAATCTGAGTAGGCTTAGAATTCTTTGAACCGCACATGCCTTCATTGTTTTGCTGTAGAGGACTGCTGGGTCATAGAAGAGCGATTGGTCAAAAACGTGTAGAAGAGAGTTAACTCACTGTGCGCACAGTGGAGGGCAATCTTAGTGTCTGTCCAAAACACCTGTATCAAGTTACCAAAGATTATTTCTTAAACCCTCATAGCCAAGACCGCCCCGATTAATTTAAGTCACACGATAGTTATCACCTTGAATTGTGCGATCCTCGCTTTTCTGAACGGTGATGTAGTGTCTCGCACCGCTCTTTCGGGGAAGGCAGCCATACGCTACCGTCATATAACCCCCTTCCAAGTCATTACAACATCTTGTAGACAAGACAGCTACGTCGCAGTAGCCTGCAAGGACAACATGCAGCTTGAAATCTGTAAGTTTTTGAAAGCCTTTAAACTTGTTATCCAAGCATCCCACTCTTCATGATCTTCTAAGCATAAGGGTTTGTCTCATTCTAAACAACTGCTAAAGCAGACATTTCATCGACAGTAGTCACGACAAGACAAAACCCAAAGGGTTGTTCAGCAAAAAGATAAGAGATAGCACCGCCGTCCTAGTCTTTGCTCTGCCTGGTACCTAGAGATACAAGCGGGGTTCATTGATCAGAATATCCCACTGGTAGTAGTCCAGCTTCAGTAGCTGAAAAATCTGGAATCGGTATTAATGCTAGCAACTCATGACCATTCGAATTCCAGTCTCTCAATCAGAAGCCCCCACTTACGAGCATCTCACAAACATACTTTGCAAAATGTTTTGTTATCTCATCATTAGAAACCGAAATTAATCAATCATCAGTAAACTTCCTCTCAAGACCCTGGCACTAACGCAACTGGCACATCCTTTGGCGGTCGTCCGCTAACTACCTCTACAACATAACGCTCAAACTGTCGAAGAAACTTCCAGTATTTTAGGAGGGCACCATAAAAACCAGTCCATGTTTTCGAAGAGCATGAATAACAGCCGCTGGCAGAAATTATATATCAGATGACCCAGGGCGGGATGTTCACCAGATTGCACTGCTCTGACTCCTGGAGCTGGGCTTACATTATAAGCCTTTAACTACCGCTCCATTAGGGTCAACTGCATGTTCCCGTTCGAGGCAAACATCATCACGTACTTCTTAACTTTTAGCTAGGCTAAGCAACATTTTAGCCTTCTCAGAATCCATTCTAGCGTGGACCAGCTTGCGTTCTGTCGGGATTTCCGCTTTGACTTCAGGCTGCTTAAGTTCACCTGGCAACAACGTAGGCTTCACCTGTAATCTGTCTTAGTTGCATGAGGACCTGCGACCAACATAAGCGCCGGAAAATTAACCACCATCCACAAAACAGAAGAACTGTCTGCCACGTTCGAACCTTCCTTGGGTTCCGTGCGTTCTGAACTCCTTAACATTGACGAAAATGTCAAGATACATCGGACTGAGTAGTGTAGGAATATTAGAGTTCTCTCTTGTTTTCAATTTCAGGGTTCGATTTCGATCTACGCATAACCTTATGATCAGTCATGGGTCGTTATCGTGTTGTTGTAGGTTCACATTTTCTCCGTTACGATCCAACTTTTCGCAATTACTGTTTGTTAATGAATATCCGTACGTGCAGTGTATAAATAATATAATTGCTGTATCTCTCCACTTGGTAATAAACGGTTACGTGACTCAAACGTCCACAGTTTTCCATGCTACGAACAAAACAACATAACTGACCAGTGGAACGAATGTTTCGAAAATTAGAAGTGGAAACATCCATTAAGACTTTGCCCAAAATAAACTAATTCTAGAAAAAAGGGCTTTATATGGATCAGAAATGAATTTAACCAACACTAGCCTAGTTGTAATGCTCACTGCAGAAACAAGTATAAACAACTCCTTCAGCGCTATTTGCTAGCTCGTTGTTATTATATTTGTCTACATACATGAACTTAATTTGGTTCTTGTTGGTAGTTGTGACAATTTCGATCCCCAGAATGAGTCTTTTACCTGGTACACTCAAGAAAAGGGCATATTTTGGGAAAAAAGATTATCATTGTTATTCTTTGATACTGAACTGTTGCAAAATGTTTCATGACACACTTCTATATAAGTGCATATTAAATTGCAAAACAATAAACTACAAAATTTTTAAGGGCAGCTGAATACAATTTTTTGCGCGATACATAATTTATGTAAACTAATCGTAATCACTACATGTTAAAATAACAGAAAGTTATTTTAATGACTTTCACGCATTGTTACTTAAAGACGAATGTACCAAAAACGAAGACAACAAATGTGTAAAAAAAACATACGGATCAGCATTTTTTCGTACTCTAAGCACGAAAAAATGAACCTCTCTCACTGTATGATTTCAAAGGCACAGTTAAGTTGCTGAACTTTGGCACTTAAATACGTCACAAGCTGTCATCCTCCCAGGGCTTGCGAGATTTCCACCTGGAAGCTGCACCGTAGAGAGGCGGTTTAGAGAATCCACTGAATTCAGTCGAAAAACATCACACAGTCAGTTTCTTAATACGTCACACCCCTAAGGCAATCAACCAGTTAAGGATGATCTACGATGGATGAGTAACATTATCAAGACCAACCTTAGGTTTTGAATTTTTATTAAAGCATTGTCTAGACCGATTAACTTCACAATTTCACCAGAGCATTACCACAGTAAGATGATTTTATTTTGGAGTGCTAAAGCGACTGGAAAATTTACAGCTCGGAAAACCCAGGCCTTTCCCATTACTTTTTGTTCACTTGTGTTCGCGAAGCAATAACCTGCACCCAGCCTTCGTGCTATTTGCTAGATGTCATGAGAATAAACATCTGTTACAAAATTCCAACTCATTTAAAGTGTTTCTCAGTCTTTTAACCGTGTTACCGAGTCTTGTCAGTCTATTTCAAGAAAATGCGTGTCCGAAGTGATATTAGGGATTCATGACACTTTGGTACAGCCTTCCAGGCTGCTGTGACGAATCACAAGGACCACGCTCACTGTTTGTCCGTAGTCTACTTAACACTGGTGCAAGCTTTAATGGTCAACCAGCTGACGTGCTGACTTCCACACACAGTAGAACTTGCGCGCAGAGCCGCGGTCCAGTGGGGTCCACACGCACGCCCAAGAACAACAATGAACCTGCGTGAGTCCATTGGAACCAAATGGCTTGGGTGACTCATATCAAGCTCGGTGCACGGTTGAGCGGATTAACCACGATATTGACCTTGCTCAGTGGATCAGTCAACAGGGCAGAACAGGACTGCGGGTATGGAATGTTGACGCAAGCACGCTTTTGTAACCGGAGTGACAGAGCAAGCATCGGAATAATGTAGCTGAAGATGACCAACACCATCACGGTTTGAGCCACCGGTGAATGTGACAATAGCCAGTGCTTGAGTAAGAACAGCTAGACGAGCGAGCTGGGCTTATTGTGTCAGGAGGGGTTTCACCATATTCAGCGGTACCGAATTTTATGAGTTCTTTTGCTAACTTCTTACAATCGCACAGACTTAGAGGGTTAGATTATGTACTAAGGATGCCAACTAGTCGTCTGCCACACCTAGCACCCTTTGCTCATATTGCGGCTGACTGGCGTAAGATGCCAAGAGGACAAATGATAACCTGACGCAGACAAGTGAAATTGTTCACAAAGGGGTTGACCACTGTAGGTCGGGTTCGCTTTCTTTGATGGGGACCTCGCGACTGTAAGAGTCGATGGCTGGAGGTGTTAGGTGAGATGGCGGCTAACCGAACTTAGTGGCGTGAATGTCGTCGTTGTTTGGCCGAGTTATCTCTAAGATGAGTGAATTTAATGACTCGGGACAATGAAAGCAGTAAGGAAGCAGTCTTACTGATGAAACCTTACTTTGACTTACAGCTCGGTTGTTTGTTTACAAGGTGTAGGCATGTTGATGTTAGATGTTTGAATATGGGGTTAACTATTTCTAGTAGTCAGGTCACTTCTTGTCCGCTTTCTTCTCTTCTTGTACGGAGTTCGCTTTCTACATGGTTTTATGGCAGTTAAACATCAGTGGGAGCCACTGATTTATTACTGTCTATGATGATGATGTTGGTCTCCTTTGTTCTGTGGTTTGGAAAGGTAGCTTTATACTGGCGCAAGCCTGAACGAACGGACAGATTTTGACTGTCGTTTCCATCAGTCACAACGAGACTGGAACTTGACGCGGGGTGACGGCCCACGCATCTCGATGACATATTGGTCTGAACTCTCAACCACTCTTGTTAGTGGGTACTAATCTCACTCAGACATTTTGTTAGGAGACAGTTGGAGGGGTCCGTGAGTAGACTCCTTTTCTTTACGGAATCTGCCTTAAGCAACCTCACTTTCGATGCCAACGGTTAAATTACTTATAAGCTTCCCGTAAGATAAGATCCGAATAACTCCAAATCTACGCCTTAAAAATGATAGCTATCAAGCTGTAGCTTACGGTAATTGAACCGTTCGGGCGAACAGTGGGAATATTAGGAGATAATATGTTGATAAATTCATGTATTCATCAAAATCAGTCACGGTATATACGCCGCAAGCTTTCCGTGGAACTGGCGTCGATTTACCATTTGGCTTAACCAAGAGCGTACGGACGATGAGCATTAGTGCTTCTTATGTTGGTTGGGAATCAGCAGTTTTGTTCCACTGGGGCCTCGACAGGTTTTGTGGACGCCGGAATGAACAAGTTATAGTGCGTGCGCTTAGCTGTGGTTCTCGACTACAACTGCGCAAGCGGTGTTGCAAATACAAAAGTCTGCGCCTCACTTCGCATTGTAACCAAGTCAAAAAGCTCCATCTCGCAGTAAACCCACGCAACAACCACTTACCGTGTCGTGAGCGGCTGTCGTTTCATAGTCGAACCATTTGATTGGACGGGATTAGCTCACGCAAGCTTGCTGCCATAGATCAGGTGCCATTTATCACAACACTTATGGTACATTTGCCGAATGTTGATAATCGTATTAGTTTGGACAGGTGAAGACGAGATGTGGGAACTCCTTGAAAGGTACAGATTTTGATGGATGCAAAATGCATGGTGACGTTAGAGATGTGTTATAGACCATTTATCACGTCCAGAGAATGTATTATGCAAGTGATTGTGTGTACACATGAACACGTGAGAAATGGCAGCCAGTCAGCGCAGTGGTAGAGGGGAAGAATTCCGTAAGCAGTGCGGTACTAAGTTCAGGTCAGCTGGACAAAATCCTTTTTCGACTGCTGTAACGGATCTCAGCAACCCGGTTCCGTTTTGGTCTTTAGTTCTGCCAGCACTGAACGCATGCCAGATATTTCGACATTCTACTGGTGTAAGCTTACGTTGCCACTCTTCCGGGACGTTTTGTCACCGGTTGTTGCTTGTCATATCGTCAAGTTTAAGTTTCACAAAGTGGATTGAATTATGTGTGTTAATACATTTGGTAATAGTATTTGAATGATTGGTTGACGGACTTCGATAAATTCACTGAGCATCTGCCAGCATTAAGCTGATATTTTTCATATGATCCTATTCATCGAGAGAAGTGTCCATAATGCAGCGAACTCAGGTGTCCTAAGTTGCGCACAGATGGTACGTCGTTGGATGGGAAAAGTGGTTCTGTAAACATTAACTGAATTGTTTTGACAAAAACACATATGGATTACATAATGTTGAACCATTAACAAACGTGCACAACCGTGATGCTCTTCAGCGTTTAGTAATAAAACAATGAAGTAGAAACGCTTCAGGTTATGTGAACCCTGCATGCGTCAAAACGACAACGAATATCTTACGTGTGCAGGATAAAAGTTAATGGACACTGAGATATATTACAATTACCAAGAATAAACAAGAATGTTAAATGTGAAAGTCCATTCAAAGTATGCTGTCGCTCGCAGGTAATGAAATCGGTCGATCTATTATTCGCATTTGTGGTCTAATGGGTTGGATCTGCGTTCAGGTGGAAAATGAAAGTACAGATTGTATTATTCACCGGTAGCCAAAAGGATTGGACAGGGGTGAAACAAAATTACACACCTAATTCCCGTCCATTTCGCTATGGTCACTGATGAAAATGTGAATGGGCCACAGATCTACTCAACGATTGACCCGTTTCGGACGATAGCCATGCCGTTGGAACCGTTATGTCACAGATGCAAAATGAATCTAAAACTGGTGGACACAAGCGCATACATCTGCGGAAGTTTTTATACCCATCGGTGACCTTTCTCTCGATGACAGCGACTAGGCAGATTTCACTTGGATCACATACGTATCCCTTATGTTTAGGAAAATAAAGACACATCTGCAGCAGTGTGTGGTGACCTGTGGTTAAATGCCGTAGCTAAAAATGGACATAATTTCCCCGGCTTTCCGAGCTGCTGAGAGCCCATCTTCAACGACCAGGATATCGGTGATCACTGCTCATGACAGAATTCGATACCATGTAACCGAATTTCAGTCTGTAATAACTTCATGCTCGAGGCAACAAGACCGATCAGTTTCACTGGAAGGTCTACACCTCTCCCTTGCCACTTCACAACTGTCGACGTAGCCAGCTCTGTGACAACTTCACCAACTTCTTGTTTAAGTGTGCTGTTAACCATTGAAAAATTTTAAACAGATAAACTTGGTTTGCATCATAATTTTCACAATGATCATCCTGATAAAACTGTTTGATTTCTACTGAATCCTCCTGTGTTCAGCGATAACAGAAAGCCTTTAAGAAATCCAACGCAGTCGGTCTATTGTTTCTCCTCTAATTTGCAGCAACCTGGTCTGCTGTACAAGAACACTCTTTGTAAGGTTTCTTTTACTATCGTAAGCCATATATGGTGGTGTTTATGCACGGAATCATTCATACCTATTGGGCCCGTGATCAAATATCTGCTACTTTAAGTCCCGACATCCAATGCTTTACTGACATTCCACCATGCCGACAAACTGTTTATGTTCGGTTGGCGACCCCTACGATTTCTTTTGCAAAACTTTAAAAATTCCCCCGAAAGATGCATCTCCAAGAGAACACAGTTCACGGGGTTTTCATGAACCTATTTTACTGTGTTTTGAGCCTGTCCTGACATACCTTTAGGTCCTGTGACTTATGTGGAGGATGCAACACTGTTAGCTCCCTCGGACTATGAGGTGGTAGCCTGAACGGGTTGTTAACTGAATGGACTGTCCAAATTGAAGTGAAACATGCACCACTTAAGAAGTCAGTATATCCACCTCCAAAATCTTTCAGTTTTCGTAACTACTATGCGCGAGTTGTTGAAGTCATTGTTGAATCAACTACCCCAACAACTAGCTTCAAGCTTTTAGGTTCGACTAGGTAGATTTCTTGCCGTAAGTTACACCTGAATATCAGTCACAGGTGCGTCAACAATCCACGTTAACGCCTTCGTTCTTTCCAAAATAAGACAATGAATCCATCTGTCTATTAATTAGAATAGGAATGTTTGGTTGGGCGCAACGACAACTTTCACGAGTACACTACTGTTGAAGGCCTCAAAGTACCCCCATCTTTACTATCAAACACATCCGAGTAAAAGCGCAACAATAAAAAAGTCAACTGCTATTCAAAAAATTATGTTTTTAGTGGGCTTCAAATGTGGGATTATACGTGCTCATTAAAAATGGTCGTCAAACAAACACTTGATGTGTTCCCAAATATCCCTTAAAAATCAAGAGGGGGCAGATGGCTATGGATATCGTCTAAGGACTTCCATGCCATATCAGAAGGTATCTTCAGAAAATTTTCAAGACTATGTTCCTCGATTGTTTGAATCTTGCTAGAAAACATCAGAGTATACCTCTAGAAGAGGATGTGGCGACAGGTTTGCTTTCGGTATTTCATTCCCAGTGAAAGCATCAGTGACTGAGATATCGTACACAAGCTGGTTGCTAAGTTGAGAAATAACGGACCGTGTTTTTAAAGTAAGTGTTCTTGTGAAGAAGAATATAAAACTTAAGCCACCGGTAATCCTAACACACTTCCCTTCGAAAGGGTCAGCCGCCTTCTTCCAATCCATACAGATGGGTGAGTGTGATATGAGTTAGTGGTCAAGTACCGAAATTGATGGTCATACTTAGATTACCATTCTCAATGAAATAGTCGTACCGGACCGGATCAAATTACGGTCTGCCCATGCGTCTGAAGGTGAGTAACCCAAAACTGGTATGGTCAAGATTTCCAGGTTGGCTATGAGTCACACTACTCTTTCAATATCCTCTACACCGTGTTGGTTTGTGGCGCACAAGGTAATACATACGCGCTTTTTCAGTGCACACATTCAGTTTTATTTCTTCCACAGTGAACTTGAAAGTGATAATGAAAAAGGAGTTCGAAATGATGGACATCTACACTGTTATCAAAGAGATGCAGAAAAAACTGTTGTTTACACTCATCAAAGATCTGTTAATCGAATACCAATAGCTTTGTTAGCTGCTAGGCAATTGGTTGCAATATTTGGCCAAAAGGATAGTAATTAGTTGCGATCACCCATGGATGAACAAACGATGGTGTGGTAATTAGAACCGTCAGAAGAACTTAAGATCATCACAAAATTCTAGGGTGGGACAGAATTGTAAGGGACCCTAGAGGCGAATTAGCCCGGTGGGTATTACGTTTGTAACAGCATGATTTTACGACCAGTCTTGTACCTGGTTTTAGTAATTGCTTCGCTGATTTTTCTTCTCGACCGGAGTTAGACGACTCACTTCCCAGGATGACATCTGGAGTGCGGCGGCTCAGTAACGGAGAGGGATCTACAAAGGCTAGTGTGTCTAGGGCTTCAGAACAAGGTCCTACGGGAGGTGACTAACGCCGTGGCCAGAATCGTGAGGAGCCCAACAAATACTAAGATTGAATGGTTGAAAATAATCACGTCTTAATGGAAAAAAAGTTGGCTTGAACAGTGTTGGCGTGTTAACGTGGCAGCATAACGTTGACCGGTTGCATGTGATGGTTATTCCGGGACAAGTGGCGAGGAAACTGGTAGCAAACTGTTATGAAATAGCACACACCGGATGCACCAGAACGTGCTATCTACTGCAACAAAGTACATATTGACTGGCGGTGAGAGGGGATGTGACGGCCTATGTGCTTGCTTACCACCAATGTCTCTCACTGAAAGGCGACGGTGAGGGAACCCAGCAGCCCCTACAACCAATACTTCTCTCCGAAAGTGATGAACTCTGGTCGGTGGATCTTAAGGGCTCATTTCCACTGAGCGTTTGCGGTAATCAACACGTTCTGGCCATGACAGAACATTTCACCCAATGGATCGAAGAGACTGGTGTTCCGGATCAAAATGCATCTACGGTAGGAGAAATAGTGATGAAACACAGCGTAGCGAACGGCGCTAACCAAAGGCTATCTTAACGGATCAGGGGCTGTGCTTTGAAGGCGAGGAGTTTTGAACACGTACGGAGCATCTAGGAATCAGGTGTATCTGAGCGACACCATATCACCTACAGACGAAAGGGATCATTGAGAGTAACAACCGAGCAATCAAGGAGTGGTTTTCAGCCATGGAAAGCAACTGGGAGTCTGCATTCCCATTGATGTTACTGGCCTACCGCGCGTCTGTTCATGGGAGCACGAAGACCTATTCATCTCGATTGATGTACGACAGTACCCCCTAGACTTCCGGCGGATCAGGACATGGGAATATGACCATAATGCACCGAATTGATTGCCGAAAAAGGAGGACCCAAATGAAATCTGGAAACGTCTCAGGTATACACAAAAAGAGCAATCGATAGCTCAGCGGCTTGTCAAGGCTAAAGTGTTCAACCCAAGAGAAAGGGCGAAATACCGAGATGATCAGAACACAAGAACTGTCGGCCCGGGATCATGGAAAATTAAGCCTAAACGGAAAGGTCCGTATATGGTAGTTACTAAACGGAGTCCAGTATGCATAGTTAGAAGGGACGGAAAGAAGAAACGGGTGCACGGCAATGAGTTGGAAAAGTGGCACGATATGTTGGCGAAGCGAACTAGTGAAAGATCAGTAGGTCGGAGGCAACACTGCGTTGGTCGGATAGAATTCGTCAGCAGATACAGAAGAGGCAAGGAAGCTCAGAAGAGGAAGCAGTGTTGTATGAGAGGCACCTTCGTTTTTGAGCAGTATAATGCGTGGATTCAGTTAATAAATGGAGGTCTGAACAACAGGAAGACGAGGGACAAGAAGCAACTGTTGGAACCGTGTGTATGCATTATAGAAGACGTGGCATCATCATCATAACAGCCATGAGCCTGACCAAAAGGTACTGTGGCTCGGGCCGCCGCTCACCTCAACAGTGACGTGGAATATCCTAGAAGGAAAGA
>QNGE01001550.1:76616-92249 GCA_008508345.1 Paragonimus westermani
ATCACGAGGTACCTCTTCAGTTTCCCAGATCGTTTGCAGAAGTTTTGTTAGTTCTGATAGCAACCTCACTCCACCATTCTTGAAAAGAGAAGGAGAGAGGAGGTCTGGTCCAGGAGCCTTATTACGCTTCATTAACTTGAGCTCCAGGAACACTTCTGATTCCAACGGAGGACCGTCTGAATAGCTGACCAATCGAGTCCCGTCGTCCACATGATCTGGTTGAGGCCAACTGAACTGCTCTTTGAAATGTTCAGCCCACCGGTCAAGTCGGTGCGACTGGCTGGTGATAAGTGAACCATCTTTCTCACATATGGTCTGACTTACACCGACTTGACGGCCAGTACAACCACGGAGCAGGCGAATCACAATAAAGTACTGCCAAATATGTGAGGATACACACCAGCCATGCAAATGAATGAATGCGTTCGTTGTTCCGTTTCCACATTTTATAAAGGATTTCGTGCAATACACAACTTTGCAGGCCAAGTGTCTTTTGCTGTCAAAAGATTAATACTTGTAGTGTACGAGATTCTCCTTTATTACATTATGGCGAATCCACAAAAACAACTTAATGCAGTCAAACTAATACTGGGTTTATGTAAGGCCACTTTGAAACAATTTTTTACGCCTCTGAATCTGTCACACAGGGCCTTTGCATACAGGTTTTCCTCCAGGAGACAACTGATGTTCTTCAAAAAGCTGGAATACACGTTGTTCTAAAACAGCGCTGAGCACACTGGCTCAGTCTGTAACGAACGCATGGACAAATCGTTCCCGACTGTTTCCAATCGAATTTCGTGACTGTAAAACACGTAATCAGATCTTACCTAAAGCACACGCGTTGGCTCAGAAATCTTCTGGCATAACCGTCGCAGGGGACATGACTACAAACCATATATCTGAATCATGTGTGGTGGAGTCAGCCACACCAATAATCAGCGGTGAATATCATGAAACCAATCACGATAAGAAAGCCATCCACGGATTCAAGGAGAAAAGGCGATAGTGCAGCGGTTTCGAAAACAGTTAGCAACTACCCGAATCGCGCTCTTATATATTCAGAAATACCGACCTATCAATGACCACGGACCTACGGAAAAAACTTTCAAGGAAGCAGATGCGATAAGATCCCTTGGACGTTCTAACGTCTGTTCGCAAGAGCTGAGATGTATTCTGATAAATGTATGCAGCCTTCTCGACGGAAGATACGGGATGTGAACAACCATGCCCTCCGTAGATTCAGTTCAGTGCTAACCGTGGCTCAGAGAGAAGCAGAATTATGGAACTGTGCGGTTGATCATGATGATCGGAGCGATGCTGTCGGAGGTGGTTGCTTATTACCGATACAAATTTTCACAATGCAGTCATCTGTGAGCTTTCATTGCAGCTGCCTGGGTATTTGGATTCTCGCCAGCGTTCTTCATATCAACCTCTGTTGATGGTCATCGAGTTGTGTAGATGTCCAGAAAAGAAACCAGAGGAATTTGAGGCGTTGCTGAAATCATTTCAGGCGGCAAGTCGACCAGGCTTCCACGTACTGGTTGTGGGAGACTTCATTTCAACGAGAATAAAGTGGCCATTACGATCGGTCGGTAAAATAGACTTTGATAGCAAGCTATTTTACCTGGTCGGTGCGAATACAAGGGTCTGATCAAGCTATATGGCCTCAACGCTAGGCCACGTCACAACCTTTCATGGCAACGGCATTCCACAGGTCATATTAGCAGCATGGTTCAGAAGCAACCACCAAGCGGCAATTTATTTCTCTCTCAAATATTCTCTGTCGGTAAAACCGTCACATGAATTGAGACTCTTTCGTCTTATTGACAACGGAAAACTGGCGTTGGAATCTGGGAGGATGACAGGTAATCTACCAGACCTTTTAGTGAACGTACTATTTCGTGGGTAGGCCATGTTGGTAACCTCCAGGCTGTTAAGTACAAGAAATTTCCTTAAAAACGTGCCAGAGGAAGGGTTCGGAAGCCAAGAGCATTCCGGCGTGAGTCTATGGTTCAGAGACCATATACTTGACAGGAAGCACATAATTTCTATACCACCCAAAAGTGCCTGAAACGAAGCACTCAAGAATGCAGGGAATGTTAGCGTAGTACATGAGATTAATTTGACACTTATGTTATAGACAGATTCTGCTTAAGAGAGAAAATTGAGACCACATTTTCCTATAAGGCAAAGGCCATACTGAACGACAGTGATATAGCAGACGATTTCGTATCCCACTGCAAAATGTTAATCGCTCGGCTGCTGAGGTACCTGGGCCCCTAACTTCAAGGGCGCAGCCGTGGTGAGTGAGGATACTGCACTCCATGAAATTAGACGGGCAGCAATCACGCTAAGCAGCGTGTAGCCATCAGGACCAGACAACATTCACCAGGCCATCTTGAAAACGTTGACCAAAATTCTGTCATTCTCTCTTATTAGCATGTTTAAGCTCACTTTTTATGCTGGTGTAATCGTGAGAGATTGGAAGTGATCCACCATTTTCAAACAGGATAACTGGTTGATTATCTGAAATTACCGACTGGTTAGCCTGAATAAATTCGTAGGCAAAATTTTTGGACTTGCGCTACAGCACAGAATCTGCAGATTCCTATATAGAAAATCTCTTAGGAATCCAATGACATGACTGTCTACAGGTAGATTCTACCTTACCAAAATGATGGCGTTTTAGGTATCAGCACGGAGTAGGTGGAAAAAGTAGAATCGATTGAGGTATGCTACCTGAGCTTTCAGAAAGTCTGATTCGGCCAACCACAAATTACTGGGCAGGAAGCTGAGGGAAACGGTATCCATTCGGGAGGTCAAGTGGAATACCAGCAAGGGGAGCATTGATTGATGAAAATTCGCCATTAGATGGCGTACCACAGGAGACCATTCTCGATGCTCTACTTTTCTTAGTATTCAATAATGATTTGGCCGACAACTCAATCAGTTCGTATAACCTCTACACAGAAGACATAATCGGCTGGAGTACATCGAACTCAAAGAGAAAATTTAGGAAATCTGGCTATGGACAATAAAATGGGATTTACCAGTGAATGTTCTAAGGAAGCACATACTGGCTAATACACTCAACTCAGTAACCAAATAAGGACTCAGAGGGATATACAACCGAACTGACAGCAAAGTAAAAGACGAAAGATTTGGGCAGTCAAATCGTTATTATGTTCACTCCTTTGTCGACTGAAATCCGTAACTACTAGCCCATTTCCAGTTGTGTTTGTTTCGTTATTCTCCGCCATAGTTCGTCTTCATTTAGTATCCCGTGTCCATATCTGATCATCATGCCTCGAAAAGGCTCAAAACTCGCCACATACATAATACGAAGGGTATAAACAATCAAGACACTGAAATTTTTAAACCTACACTTGCCTGAACAAAGGAGGATAAAAACCATCCTGGTTAAGAGCAAAAATTACTTGCCACTCCACACTAGTCCTCTAGCTTGTTTGCTCGTAATGTGACAGGAAATAGGGTTGCGGCGTCAGAGATTTACGATCGAGTTAACGAGATCAAGGTCAACTATTTTATCAACCGGTTATTCAGTTTACGGAATAAATCGTCCACAAGTATTTTGGAGGCCTGAAGCGTGGGTGTACTCAAACGTGAACTGGACATATGTTGGACTAATCTGTTTCCCACGTTGAGTTACTGTGGGGTAGGGTTTTAGTTTACCCCCTTAGGATAACTAGGATTCTTGTGCACCCCCCTTCTCCATCCCCTCTCCAAGGTCACTATTCGGTCAATCTCCGGATCACATCAGCTAACCACCAGGAGGTCAACAGACGCTGGCTTTCAACAAGTCCCCGATTTGAAAGTTAATTTGGTTGAAATTCAATACTCTCACGAGCAGCAGTTAAATAATGTGGTGGGTACCGGTATGACATGAGTTATATTCCAAAACTGTATGCGGGGAGATCTCCTTCATGATCAAATGTACGAAGGCCTGTAGTATATGTAAAATCAGTGGAGCCAAAAGTCTATTTGCAACCCACCAATAATCCTTCCATCACAGAAGTGTGGTTCTGTTATCACGTCAACCACAATTCCCCTCCAAACTATTATTCAGGAAATGCATTACGTTCATGTGGTTTTGGAGCGTTTTATTCAAATACCTCATTCACTCCCGAGTATGAGCTCTAACGGTGTTTAAGAATAGTTCTTCTAACTAGAACGTCTTCAAAATACATTGTACGTGAGTAAACATTACTGCCAAGTAGCCCATCTAGTCCGAGATATGTGTCGAGTTGACGGAGCAACAGTCGACAAATGAACTGGTGGTTGTTTCTTTTTATCTCAGAAGTAGTTAATGAAGGCAAGGATTCCTGATTCTGCCAAGCCAAGAAAATCATTGTTTGCGTAAACAGGAAGCAGCTGTAGTTGGTCCTTTAAACACATTTTTTCAGCGTGACGGAGACGACAGTACGAATATTCCAGTTGACGGCTAATATAATCAAAAGTCGTCATAGTTGAAATCACTGTTTGTTTGGAAGTGTTGGATGATTTTGCCTTGAATATCATGAGTGTAGTGATGAGTTCACAATACTATTGAACAAATTCAGCCTCCCAGTAACAGAAACGAATGACATACAAACAGTAGTGCAAATACATGAGCTCTCGCCAATCACAAAGCATGCAACTACCATAACCAGCTCGCCAGTATGCTACGCAACTTGGAGAGAAACCCACAGTAACAATGATCGTAAAGAGTAATTAGGAACTGCGCTAGAGTAGCTGAGGCAAAGTATGCCTGTGTGGACAATTTTTCATATGCCGGGAGACTCATAATGCCGCAATGAGTTCGAAATTGTTTCCTGGATAGAAGAAAACTAGAATGATCACTGCTTTATTCGTATATTGTAGAGTCAACCAAGCTGAGAAGACCAGTCGACAATGCAGAAAAAGTTAACTAGGGAAATACTACAAGTACACACAGGTGGTGCGGTAATGTGGCGCGAACGATTGACCCAGACGGTAATGCGAGTAGGTGAGTACAAACAGATCCAGCGAAGTAATCGAAATGTCAGTCACTTGTTTTGAGTGAACTAAAAAGGTCACTGCCATGCAGATAGACTGGGAGTCAAAAGTTAAACTTCAGTCTAACCTGGATGGCACACAGCAGGCACAGGAACATCCGCATCTATCACGACACATGTAAGCGCATTATCCAGATGTTTGGGCGCTGAGAGAGAGAGAGAGTTGGCGCACGACAGTGACAGTGGACAGTAAGGAAATTCGAAAGGCTCAGAGTTGGATGCATGCTGATGCCACCAGGTATACAACAAAGACTCGTGGTGATCGTGGGGAACTTATTTTATCGGATAAACAGCGTTAAATTGCTGCATTGGGTAGCTCTTAATCCAACCGTGAGTTTGAGGTACTTGAGACTACCAGTGAAAATGTAGTTCGAAAGGTAAGTCAGTGTCTACGAATGCAGCTGTATGTCCTAAATTGGTCGATCAAGGCGATAATTTCTGTAGGAGTTGAGAATATTTTCGTCGGAAGGCCTGCTGATGAAGATTATGATTGAGGTCAATAAAACCCACTGTGGCCAGTCTGTCAGGCATGTAGTAAAGTTTTGCATCCAAATAATTGAAACTGATTGCAATTTGCAATCGTTTGATGAAAGTTCAACTACCATTTCTAAAGTGCTCACAATCTGATTGGTTTTGCCAACGTTTCCGGGCTCAAACAGGTCGCGGCTAGTGCGACTGTTCCAATATTCCAATATTCACGTGCAGCTATGGGCTGTCTCCTTGATTCTTCAGGGCAATATCTTAAGTAAACGGGCTGGGATTCCGTGTGGGTTGGCGAAGTTGTACGCTACTGTTGTTGTAAGCTTGCCGTTTTATACACTTGGTGCCGCTGGTAGCGTATTTGAACAGAATAATGGGAAGACACTAATTACGACATGGACTCAATTCGCACACTCTCGTCAGTCGTAAACATGTAACTAGCATGAAACAAAACAACACCATATCTAAACGAGGCAGTTAAAAGTAGGCATCAGGCTGGATCGTGAGTGGTTGTCCAGGAAAAACCCATGACATACAAAGATTCACGGTCATTGGTTTTTGTGTTCACAGAACCGGCTGTCGACGGCTGGTCAGCAATGCTTCGATATACTTGAAAATTTTTGAGCTATGGATATCCATCAAGACAGTGAACTTAGATACGATATTAACGCTGTGACCTGTGGTCGGTAAGTGCCTTGCAATGGACGAGGCAGTGTTTCGTGCTCGCTGAGTGTCACTCATTGGTGGTTAAGTTAATGCAACTTTCAACCAATTTGGGATGTGTTCCTCGTCTCTGGTTTCAAACGTTCTTCTTGTACAACCAATGCATTTTTCCGCAACTACAGGAGAATTGACAAATACAATGACCGGTAAAAAAACAGAGATTTGCTTTTGGACCGGAGGCAGAGGTAACCTAGTGGTACGTGAGACCACACAATTGGCCGAAGGGGCTAGAAATGCCTAGTTGGTGTTCTTTTGTCTCAGGCTGCAGCCAGGCGGGACAGAGTTCGTGAGTTTTACCCGATAATCAATAAGTAGTATGACCCATGCACGTATAGCCGAAGGGGTGGTCGAGAACGTGGCAGCATTATTTAGCATGTTATATTCGGAATGACGTGACATCGTTTGTCTTAAGTGAAGTGTTGTGGTGTAACCAGCAACACAGGACGAAATGATGATATCAGTTGCGTGGAAGGGTACGGATTAGGAGCCTCATTAAAAGTTCTCAGGAGCTTCTTTGTACACTCTGAGCAATCTATTGAGCAAAAAATAACGCCTACCCTATTTGCATAAATGCTATTCCATAAATGCGGTTTGCTGTTTTTTGAAGCACACGCATAAAAACGTCTGTGAGCACTGATGTCAGTGGACAGATCATAGCAACCCAAGTTGAAATTGAATGCTAGTTTTACAGAACAGTAATACTTTACCAATGTCCTCTCGGTGCAGTCCGCCGTTAACAGGATGAATTTTTAAGTAACTGCACATATGAAGGACTCTAGTGGACGATACATATATGATGTTCTCTTTCATTAAGACAGGTTTTCAAACATTGTTCGTGAATTCAAATATCTCGAACTGTTTTATTTGATAATGAGAGTGGCACATTTCGAGTTTCGGTCTGACTTATATTCTCTCTCTGTAATTAGACTCTATACCCGCAGGATACGACTTCCTGTCAGCGAATGCTATCAAATACGCGGGCGCTAAGGAAGACAGTCTGCTTTGTCTCGTGCAGAGTCCTTGATAATCTTTCTCCAGTTGCATATATATTGTATCCACCGGCCTTTTCATTCTGGGATTCCATACTACCGAGTAAATGGTTCACCATTTTTTGCTACGTAATCGATTTCGTCTGATAAAACTTACCGCCCCATCAGCAGGCTGTGACATCACACATACAAGAACGACGGCTTTAAGTACAATAAGACGGTGAAAATGGGACTTTATAAGAAGTTCATATGATGAGGTCAAATAAATTAAGCAATGGTAATAAGCAATCACCAAGACTGATTTATCTTCCTTAGAACTTAGTTGGGAAGACAAATCTTGTACCTTGAAGGTGTGCTGTGAACCAAAACCCTGGATCTACTTGTTTAACTTTGCTCTGGGTATCGTGAAAAGTCGCATAATTCCGCCTTTTGCCTGATGTATGACTTGTAAAACTGTCGCTTGGTTTGGATACATACAATCCATCTAAGTTATCCGGTTTTCAATCACTACCACCCCAAGTAAATGAAAGTTTCGTAATATCTAGTTAAGTAAAACGAAGTACTTTCTAATACTTCTAATGTTTGAATGGTTTTCTACTTAGTTCGGAGTCCTACTTGTAATTAACAGGATTTTCGTTTTGTTGTCGCCTATGTAACTCTCTGATATCATCGGCATTTGTTTCATTGCCACATAAAGCAAAATCAGGCTCATTTAGACAGTTGGTAATAGGTCTAAAGAAAAATCACCATGTTGAGTATATCGGAGATTGCGTGATTATCATCAGGGTGTACATGTCTAATAGGGAGGCGCTCCTGAATTTGGGGGACAAATACTTGACGGATATTTTTGCCATATGGTATACTCAAAGTTTTCTCTAGAATGTTCTCATCCAGCCACCATTAATCACCACCTGTAAAGTGAAAAAAATTACTGTGCTGGTTGCCAATCAATGTGTGTTAGATAAGTGGGTGGGGCGCTTGCCGTTGTTTCACATTTCTAGACCTAATGTAGCCGATAATTAACGACTGCTCTACTTTCGGGTGTCGTCGCTCTTTCTGATAATGTGCGTTCGAAGAGTTCGATTAGCGTGAAGTCAAAACTTAGGTGGCATGCTTTTCAAGACACAGCAGCTTAGAGGACAGACAGGTTTGTACTGAAGAAAAGAGCTAGTAGTAACTCAGAAAAAAAACAAAGAAAACGATTAACAATGAAGGTGACAGAAACAACCAGGGGCTCAATATAAAATGCAGCCAAGTTTGGTGACCACATCACCCGGGTTAGAAGGCCCCCTGGAGAAAAATGAGCAATTACTGAGGTACATTGAGATAAACAGAGTAGAAGTTCAGTCTGTAAGTTTGGGGATGAATGGTACCCACATACCTTCATTCAATTTCGCTCCTGAAATCGCTTGGAAAAAAGGAATACTCTTTCGATAACTGAGGAACGATCTCGTTTTGTTCCAAGTGTACTCAAGAAAGAACTTTCCAAGACCTTGCTTCTATTCAGCTCACTTAGTGGTCTAGAACTGGAATAGTTAAGCTTACGAATATTTTTTGCATCCATGAGTAGAACGATGGCTTTGTGATTACACACACATTTGCGGAAAATGTTTTTCCGATGAAGTAAGAACCCGGCCCCTTGCAGGTACTCAGTAATCTAGGAACTGCATTACGTTGTCTGGGTGGGTAACATCATTGAATACCTTAAATATATTTTCGCATTCAGACGCGAGCACTGGTCAGCTCTACTTTTGTAAGAGTAATCTCAATAGGAGTTGAACTGTTATTGAAACGTTAGGTGGGCATTTTTAGCACTCACATCTCAGTTATGGAAGGTGCCAATGATTCATTAGAGTAGAACAAGCTCACTGGAGCTGCATTGGTTGTCCATCGACTGAACTGTCAATCATCGCGTTAGAAACTCCATGGGATTAACAGTTTTTGGAGGACAGTAGCATTTATGCTGGATTCTTTGAAACTACCGTTACCGACGGCCTCATTGACTACTTTTGTTGAATAACTTTGAGACGACTGTGGCATGTGTATTTCCACGAGAAACGTGATGGTGGTTCTAATAGAACTTTTGAACAGCTATTTGGTAGAAGTGAACTAGTGGTTCTTAATAACATTGCCAGTGGTTGGGATCAACATAATCTAAGGCACATTCACTTGGTTTCAAAGTGACCTCGCTAAGAAGACAGGGTCTTTCGTGATGGTAGTTCCTAGGTTTATTAGCGCAACTCAGCGTAGACGTTCAATTCGTCTCACCGAATTTTATTCATTTTGGCCTGCTATTTTGCCTGATCGCAGATCGATGGATTAACTTGAAGACTGAACTGACAATGATCCCCAGGCCTACGCAGTTGCGGGTCTTTATGTCTTTGAGAATGGCGCCTCGAAAACACGGAAACACGAAATAAAAACATGCCATTGTGCTTACCAGTGACATATGGAGATAAGGTGGTAAAACGGTTCTCGTTCGATCACTACTCGCAGTTGATCAGAGATTGTGTAATCAGACTGACTTTGCAGTCAGCCTCATTTGAAAAGAAGTACTAGGTTCGAGTTTCTTGTTAAAGCCAGTTAACAGTGCATATGCTTGTCACGGGCAAGTTTAAAAATCCAGGCCACACTTTCTTGATGAAATCGTGTTCACCACTGCTCCATTAACCCCATTTTATGCACGACCGATTTAACACAGTTTTTACTAGAGTTTAACAGACGCAATGGAAATAAACGATGACAAAATAATGGCATTCTTCGAGGCACTGTCAAACTTATTGAGCTTTGTTTTCAACCTTGGGTAGTGTGTAGAGTATAGTGTCCAATCAGGTGTAGCCACGGAAAACGTGTGGGAATTATAAAGATCCCTGTCACAACTGAATGGCGTTCAGCGTAGTTTACCTAAATGACCAGTAACAAAGCGTGAATCGGCATAATTTAAATTGCAACTAGTTATTTGTGAGAAATTTGAGTTTGTTTTGGTTAGGCAGTGCTCAGTATTCTTGTTTTATTTGCAAAAGAGAGAGAAGTAGCGCACATACGGTGCTTTAAAGTTAACATATGTGGTTGTCAGTGTTTTAATGTGATTCCGCTTTTCATGCAGAGCACTAGACTCACTGATATGTCCTGAATGAGATGTATCAACGTTCTTGACACAAGTATCTTCTTGTGAATATACGCCTGATCATCAATAAGCTACCAATTTATCTATCGATAATCCAAACGCAGTGGGTGAGGTTAATTGCATGCACAAGTAGGTGGGATATTGTGCTTTCCGTGAAAGAAAGCAGCTGTTTGAAAGACACTTGTGAACTAGTGTACTAGCTGGTACCTCACAAACGATGTAAACTTATGAATTTTCTGCAGGTTTTTTCACTGAGCAACCTCATTTGTTCTTAAAAGCAACAGTCTGATATCCTGTCGACGCCCATGTTCCGCCCACCTTGTGATATTATCAAGAAACCTCGACATTGAAATACAATGATCTTGTACTACATTTTGTGTTTTTATATAGTGTAAGTGGGTTTCAAGTAGTTATTTGTTTTGCTACTCCTTAGTTCTGCTTTAACATACGGAAAATGAATGTTAGCCACATCTACCTTCATTCCGAGTGGTACAAACGTAAGCGTTTGCGAAGTAGGTTTAGAACAACACGGTATTTTTTGTCTCAGTATACGTTTCTGTACACAGAAAACGTACTGTTTGATGCTTAGCAACACATTCAAAAACCTGTCCCATCACTTTTCTTAGCAAAAAATAAACTTACCGAAAATCTGTGTGAAAAAGCTGTCCTATGATCAAACTGTTACAAAAGCAAGATGACGCAGTCAAAGCCATTTTTTGTCTAGTTGATTACATGTAATATGTTTTCGAGAAACATAATTTCGATAACAGGTTTCATCTTCTGGCAGAATTTTCGATTGGATGTTTTAGAAAATGAGTAGTATACTGGGGAAGTGAAATCCGTGACACTGGTTCTAAGCTGGTCAAAACCCATCACTGTGTATCAAAAGCACACATTCACATAGCTTATCTGGCATTTACAATTTGACAAGGGATAACAAATACTCGTTTATTGGAAGTAACGAATTCTTCCAGCAGTTAATCGTGTATTCCCAATCTCACCCATCAAAACAAGTTGTCAGGCTACAGAGCTAGTCTACACTTAATTTCAATGCAATACATAACTCCAAATAATCAACATTGACCTGAAACACAGCAGACATGAATAACTATTCATGGAGTTGTGAGCAAACGTTACAGGGAACGATTTAATGAAGTCCGGGTAACATCCCTATTGTGCTTAACTGATAGCCCAATACAGAAACTAGATCACGTCACTAGTTGAACGCCAACCGCATTTGGTGTGATAGTTTCTATTCAAATGGACCTTCCGAAAACTTACTTCGAGGCCAGTCTATTCAAGAAAGGGTTCACGACTTGTTCTGATCACTCCAACCGATAATTCTCTACCAGAGCTCTTGTCATCCAAACAGACGTTTCTTTTTCGCAGTCATTTGTATGCATGCTACATAACCATTATGCAACATCAGCATTGTTGCAATTGTTTTCGGCGCTAATCTTTTTTTGTAAAATCCAGAAAATCCCGTCATTTCTAATACGCCAAGCAATTTAATTAACTGAAATTCTCACGATGAAGACATCCACCGTTTTTACACTCACTTCCGGTACTAATGGACCTTCAGGCTGTGGTCTCACGTGCGACCAGTTGCAACAATGTTAAAACTAAATATGTGTTAAAGTCTGAGAAACGTGTTTTAAGCATATGTGTGAAGTGGAATGATAGGAGAATTCATTTAATGTAACATGTAGTCATTTGCAACATTTCTAAATACAGCATATACCTATCCATCTTTTGAAATGTATTCGGTTATTTAATCGAATCTCAGGTTATGATCGCTTTGTCAATAACTAACCCCGATGGAAAATTCCTGAATATCTGAGTTTACTTTATCCGTCGGAGCAGTATGAAGCTTGTCCATGATATATTTCCGTCAAGTAGCAGGCACAGGACTTGATAAATGGATGCCAATGATCAAGTACATTCCTCCACATGGTCAGTGTATACGATCCTGCACTACCTTCGAATCAAAATGAAGATGATCAGGAAAGATCACCACTATTACTTAGTCACTTTAACGAAATCAAGACTTTTGTCTTTGTTACGACGTAACCATTGAAAGATCGCCGATTTTGGCTGTCCATTCACAAGCGAATAAGGCTGAGTTTTCACATTCCGTGGTACATTAGTAACGGATTTGAGTTAACCCAAGCAGTGAACAGTGAATCCAGCACCATATCACGTGAACGTGGAACTGAACTTTGGGTTGATAAAGAACATATGTGTTGCCGATTAATAGTTGGAGGTTGTAGTTTTTAAATAGATTGAATATTACTCATAGCTGATCGCAGCTGTCGCATTCCCATAGACTTTACAGTCCGTCCCTTTCAAAAAGGAGCGTTTGATTCGAGTTTCGTTCTCGTTAGAGCTCATCAATAATGACTATCCTTCCCACAGCCGGCACTAGAACTGCAGCCACGCTTTTGAAGTAGCCGTGTTGACCAATGTGACATTGACCTCACATTAAGCACAAGTGAATCACATGTAAGCGCTCAGCCACACTTGCTAGTGAGTTATCCTGGAATCACAAAATTAGTGATCGAAAGAGTAGCGGGAGAGAAGTTGGTTGACTAGTTGGCGAACACTGATGGTTTAGGAAGAGAAGCTGTACGGACTTCAGATATTTCATGTTAGTAGAGTAGGGTCGCTATGGGGAGCTTTAGATATCTGGCTGGCTGGGTGGCCGTGTTTGGCTATGGCAGCCCCACCGTTCTAACAGAGTTGTTGTGGACAGGTGTTCTGAGTACGAAGCAAGATAACAAGCATCCCAGTTATCGATGGGCTATTACGTTCATCCCTCCACAACAAATTGACAGTTATAGTGAACGTTGCGAAAAATGTCTCCGTGTACGTTTGCTGATCACATTTGTTCGAGTGGGGGAAGAGTGTAGCTTTAGTCTATCCACTTTTTCCAGGACCGAAGCAAAGTGGACTGGTGTGTTCAGTGATGACCTTCGGTACTACATCTTAGTGCGACCAGTATATGGGCTAAACCTATGGTTGCTCTATACATCCCGTTGATTTGCTAAGTACGCCCCATCTAAAAATAATATGCAACGTATGAATGATGGTCAACTACCTTAAACAATTTCATTTCGATGGACTGATCTAGCAACGCAAAAGAACAGCGCGGGAACTAATTCGACCGAAAATTTATCATCAGGTCTTTAGTTGACAGACCTTACCAGGATTGGAAGGCAAATCCTCAACATTACTTTCAACTGGTCTGAGCCAGCTTTTAGTATCAGAGGGCAACAATCGAACTGTTCCACTCTTTCCTTCTCATTTGAAACGATTTACCGCAAGCAATAAGGCCGGTAAAATGAAATCGGGCAACCAAAGACGCAACCATGCGTGAACAGTCGCTCGTCCCGGTGTGTCTTGTATTCGTACCTGCCAGAATTTGTGGCTTTGTAACATTTTTGTCCTCCGCTTCAGCTCACCCATTCACTCTGTACTAGGCTGTCGCTTAACCTCAGAGTTCTCATTTTTATGCCTGGTTGCTCACAGTAGAGAGTGGAACGCACACACAAACTTCGGGTGACAGCTCAATCCTTTGACGTGAGCCTAATTACCTTTCATCCTCCTTCACGGGTGGTTTACCTGTCTGAATGCTCGTTGAATTCTTCATACTTAATGCCATCAGCACTCAACACTCACAGAGGAAAGCGCTGAACAAACCGGTCAATGGCATTGCATAAATCAGTCACCCTACCGTAGTTATCACTGATAATGCTCGCAAGTAAACTAATAAGTTTGTTGGCTCGATATACCGGCTTATTAGATGAAATGAAATGTTTTATCTTGAGATTTTCTAATCACTCTTAGTTTTGTGCAACGTTTAAGTTTATGTCTGGAATATTGACAGGAAACTTCATCCTCTTTGAAGGACTTAGACATACAGTGCAAGGTCACTCGTGGATCAGTAAAACTCGACCAGACTGGTTGGTGGCGACAAAATGAATTTCAAGGCAAACTAAGTGATACATATCGAGGGCAAAATTACGTCAATACCCCCTTGCATTGTGGCCACACCAAGTGAACAGAAGAAGCAACAATAGACAAAAACAGACAGGTGGAACTAGACAGTCCATAAGAAAGGTATGACATTTTCATCCAAACAGGTTTTGTTCAGCTAATGCCCAACAATGATGCAGCTGAGGTTCACAAATGGTGCATGTACAATACTTCCATGAAAATATCCCATATCCCACCAGGCGGTGAGGAGGGTTCGCATGCATTTCCTGCAGAAACCCACTAATATCGTGTGTGGGATCTCATAGAATGGACACATCCTTTGAGAAACAGCGTGGTATATGCTGCAGCCCGGTGTCTTTCTGAGTCACTTCCAATCGCAATTAAGCAATGCGCAGATGTAGGCAATTTATTAATTCGCGCTGCCAAAAATTGCTCGTGTGAGATGTACCAGTGTACACTTGCCACGCCCAGAGTCGATGGACACGCACATACGTGTTTGTGGCTACGCTATCTTCCTGCACACGCCGCAAGTAGCAAGCAACTGAAGGAAGGGACTCGATCATTTGTTTGGGAAGCGCCAACAATTCTCGTTTATTCCCGCCCAGCTGTAGTACTGGATGAACAACTGTGCTCTTTGCCGCGGGAATACAAGGAATATGAGACTGGACTTCCAATTCGAATGCATTAATGGGTTCCACTAGTCTAAGAGATTTAGATAAATATCGAAAGCGTCAAATGAACGTCACGGTCGCACGTGAGACCACAGCCTGAAGGTCCATTAGTACCGGAAGTGAGTGTAAAAACGGTGGATGTCTTCATCGTGAGAATTTCAGTTAATTAAATTGCTTGGCGTATTAGAAATGACGGGATTTTCTGGATTTTACAAAAAAAGATTAGCGCCGAAAACAATTGCAACAATGCTGATGTTGCATAATGGTTATGTAGCATGCATACAAATGACTGCGAAAAAGAAACGTCTGTTTGGATGACAAGAGCTCTGGTAGAGAATTATCGGTTGGAGTGATCAGAACAAGTCGTGAACCCTTTCTTGAATAGACTGGCCTCGAAGTAAGTTTTCGGAAGGTCCATTTGAATAGAAACTATCACACCAAATGCGGTTGGCGTTCAACTAGTGACGTGATCTAGTTTCTGTATTGGGCTATCAGTTAAGCACAATAGGGATGTTACCCGGACTTCATTAAATCGTTCCCTGTAACGTTTGCTCACAACTCCATGAATAGTTATTCATGTCTGCTGTGTTTCA